>JBBYHQ010101553.1:0-28780 GCA_038382645.1 Spergularia azorica
ATAACTTATGTGTTTTAATTTTAAACTAATTTTATGGTGGGTCCAATTTAAGAACTGACATTGTATTTCTTCCATAGAAAATTCGAGTTCTTATATCTTGAGATTGACGATATATGACGTGGCATAAGAAGAACTCAAAAGAGTTCTTCTATTGCTATTGCTCTTAGCATGATAATTTTTTGGAGTACGTATATATTATATATAACTCGAATCCTCATCGGATAATGAATGTGAAGATAAATCGGAATGTAAATCCTAGTCATATCCACTTTCTTTCAAAGATTATATACTGAATTACTGATATTAAGTACCAAATTATATCATATCATTCCTTTCAAAATAAATAAATTATATCTTATCATCGATATTAAGTGATTGCATGATTCACCGCAACCTAAGAATAATTTTCTAGTGAGGATCAAGGTTGACCTAGTGGTTAGGAACTCAACCTGCCTGGGGGTTGTCCCGAAATCAAATCTTCATACCCCCACCCCCGCAGCGCTAGCTGCTCCTTTGTACCAAAAAAAGAATAATTTTCTAGTTTATGTAAATTTGTTAGCTATGCCCAAGAAACAGGACTTTTTATATGATTTTTTTGTGAAATAAAATTTCACACGAAATTCCAATCATCTAGGGAGGTTTACGTAGGTAAGCAATTTGCACCATTTGGGAGGAATTGGAAATTCTTAGGGATTTGCAATCCATGTGATTCATGTCGACCAAACAATCAACCAAAACTGTAATTCCTAGAATGTTTTTAGTAGCCACCTAAACGACCACTAAGATTTTGTTTTGTTTATTACATCTTTTTTTTTTTTTTAGGAGAAGGAGAAACTTTATTAAAGCTAATTAAAGTTCATACAGCCCATAGAAGTCAAAGAACCCAGCAAACCAAAGAGGAAAACAAAGGTTACAAAAGCAAAAGTAGAGCGTTTCCAGCCAGAAAGAAGGTAAGGAATTACAATCTACGCTGATCATTAACACAGAGAGATCGGATACAGAGGGGGATAGACAAATGAATGGTCCTTCTGTTGAGCAAGGTCAGTGCATGCTTCGCAAGCCCATGAGCAACCAAGTTGGCTTCCCTCTTGGTGTGATGAATCGAGATGCCACGATTGTTTCTTAGCAGCCTCCAAACATCATCGGCAATGGCCTTCAAAGGGTGATTGTTAGCAGCATTGGGCGCGTCTAGAAGACACTTGATGAGCAAGGCATCAGTTTCCACTTGAATAAGCTTCATACCCTGTTCAATAGCGATGAAAAGGCCTTCCCTGATAGCCATTAATTCCGCCATGGCAGGGGTGCTGGCTCGGATCTTGGCAGTAAAACCCAGACGCCAGACACCATAACAGTCACGAACCACACCTCCCACTCCGGCATCAGTGCAATTGTCCTTCCAGGCTACATCAGTACTCATTTTGAGATAGCCATGAGGAGGTTTTTGCCAGCAGCAAATGGTTGGAGCCGGCCCACTTCTTCCAGGAGTAGTAGTCCTAGAATTGACCTGATCAAAAAAAGCGTTAGCAGTAAGGGAAATGTCAGCAAGCAGCCGGTGCGAGAAGAGGTGGTAGGGGAGCATGTAGTTCCTGAAAGTGGCATTATTCCTATCCAACCAGATGTGCCAAAACACAATTTGAAAGGTGACAGCCCAATCTTTATCCAAGCTCAAGTTAAAAATAATCCAATCATCCCAACTAGAGTTCCAAAAGGTTGTAAGGTCGGAGTTGGAGAAATCCACAATGCGGTCACACCAATGAATAGCAGAGGAGGGACAGTCAAGGAAGAGATGAAGATGACTCTCAGCCGAACCCTCGCATCTTTTACAAGTCAAATCAAAATGCGGTAGAAAACTGTTGATCCTGTCTAAAGTGGGGAGGATTTTATGCATCCCATTCCAAACAAGCATTTTCATTTTGTGGGGGGAGGGCAGGTTCCAAACAAGCTTCCAGGGGGACACATGGGTAGAGGGTAAGGCCGAGACAGGGAGACTGCATAATACAGAAGTCACCATCAGGGGGAAAGTTTCCAAAACAGCTTGTCCTGTGAGGGGTTAATCTTAGCCAAAGGGATGCAATTAATCTGGTCAAGGACACCAGAGGGAAGAAGGTGGGAAATAGCCGATAAATTCCAGCACCTTTGGCTATTAATAATATGAGCCACACGCCAATGATCCATTCTGGCCGGAATATGGTCAACCAAGCAGTGAAGCGGACACTCCCCAACCCAGCAATCATACCACAGAGAGGTCCCAAGGCCATCTCCAATCCGGATCCCAACTCCCTTCTTGATTATATCCCTCCCCTTAAGAATGTCTTTCCATAACGGGGAGTTAGAAGCAGTAGGAGAAGTGGTCATAAAATTCGAGCGCCGGAGATATCTACTAGAGAGGAGGCGGACCCAAAGTTTATCTTCATTGTTAAGAATTTTCCAACCCAGTTTGGCCATAAAACAGAGGTTCCAGTCATGGAGTTTCTTAAAACCAAGCCCTCCAAAAGATTTAGGCTTACACACTTTATCCCAGCCTAAACGGGGAAGGTAGTGAGGCCTATCAACCTTGTTCCAAAGAAAGCGTCTGCAACATTTCTCAATGTAATTCACAGTCGACATAGACAGAATCGCAGTTTGCATATGATAGGCCGGCATTGCATTAATAGTGGAGGTAATGAGCGTAGCTCGACCCGCCATATTAATGAGCTTGGCTTGCCACCCTTGAATTATGCCCTTAACTTTATCAAGCATGTCTACAAGGTCTTTAGATCGAAGCATAGTAGGCAGAATAGGAATCCCAAGGTACTTACCAAAGGTAGTGGCTCCAAGAATGTGCGAGGAAGAAGCTAGAAGACTTCTGGTAGAAACAGGCATTTTCGGAGGAAAGATAAGCCTAGACTTCAGCTTGTTGATAAAAAGGCCTGACATATTCCCAAATTCCTCCAAAGTTTCAAAAATACCATCTAGATTAATGATGGATGCGCGCCCAAAGAGGAGAACGTCATCCGCGTAAAAAAGATGTGAGATACTAAGATCCCTGTCAATCCTAATAGGGGTCCAAGATTTTGAGACTACCTTTGTAACAACCCTAAATTTTCGACCAAATTAAATAAATGAAAACTTAGGATTATTATGCCACAATTAACTAACCAAGTTAATTGCAAGGATAAAACCAAAATAATAAAAATAAAATGTAAAAGTTAAATAGTAAGACAGCGGAAGACTTAGTCAAAGTTTACAAAATCCAAATAAATAATAAATGTTCAACGATTGTCTAAATGAAAAGACCCCATGAATGCAGACGTCCGCAAGCTCAACATATCACCATCAAACACACCTGTCAACTGCCCATCGGAAAAAGACACAGACCCCATAATAGGGTAGGGACAAACCCAAACAAAAGAACGCCAACAAACAGGCTGAGTAAAAACTCAAAATAAGACAGGAAAATAAGATACGCGCCTCAAAGGCGCGTAGTTGAACAAACAACGCTTACAATCAAAGGATCAACCAAGGACATAAGAGAGAGATATGAATCAGGAATCATATTATGAATTTCAGAGAGAAAAATCAACTCACTTGTATTTGGATTATCAGGAGGAGGGTCCGGTGAGAGGGACATGCTCTCTCAAAAAGTCCCGAAGAAGGACACAAAAAAAAAACAAAGAAATTTTTTTTCTCTCTCTAAGCTCTAATTTTTTCTCTGGCTTCCCTTTTCTCTAATCAGTAAGGCTAGCTTTTGTTTATTACACTTTTTTTTTTTTTTTTTTTTTTTTTGAGCAAACTCTAAAATTAAAATTAAGAAAAGGCGGACAAGTAGTCTACAAACATTACATCTTGGAGGACCTCAGGGCCGGACCCAAGTCACATCCTAACAGAGAAAACGACGGGATGGAGATGGGCATAAAGTGAGCCGCCTTATTTTTGTTTATTACACTTGGTAGTACTATGATTGTAACTTTGTAAGGATGATCCGGAATTTTTTTTTTGGCTGAGGTCGTAAGTCGGGGTACATCCCAGTCATTACTCAACACTTCAACCGAATGTACATGGAGAAAGTATTCTTAAATGATAAGAAATTACAACAACTACAACAACCAAGCCTTATTCCCAAAATGATTTGGGGTCGGCTAACATGAATCGTCATCTAGTAACATGATAAGAAGTGCGATTAAATCAACAAAAGTCGACATAAAATGATCGCTGGATACTAATTAGTGATCATGTGAGAGTTGAACATGGGAGTCTGAATTTACGAACGAATGAAACTTCCTACGGTCAATGTTATGTAATGCTGCATTTTTCACTAACTTTTCACTAAAGTTACATGTTTCTCAATAGCCTGAGGTATTAGGCTTACTTGTTCATTAGATTATGCCTTTCTGGAGTGATATTGTTACTTACATGTACTCCGTAATCGATTTCGAGAGACTGTTAATTAAACTGACTTAGCCCAGAAACATGTTCAATGACCTGGCTAACTTATGGACAGAAGCTGGGATACATCCATTGGATTATTACCCCTTAATCATTCGACAACCGTTGAACGTTCCAAAATCATCCATTTGGAAATCAACGACACTGCAACAACATTACTTTAGTAGCTCATAGGCTTCCAGCTATGGAAATCAACAACACAAATAAACGAGACTTCGTTGTCGATATAATCATATGGATTGAGCAGAACGAAAAAAGTAGAGTTCTTTAAAAAATTCACGTACAAGCTGCTCGTACAAGTTACAACATATATGAGTTTCCATTTACACATAGCTGAGGACCAAATATACCCAGAAATCATACTCTTTAAGTGTCTAACTGATTTCTGGTCCCTCCGAAACGAAGGTGAAAGTGTGAAACTAGAGCAGAAAACAAAGTGGCATAAATGCACAAATATATTTCCATGCACCTTGAAGTGGCCTAATATTTTCAAGACTGTCGTCTGTTGATAGCAAAAATTAACCCCTGTTTCCTACTTACAGCTTAATGCATCTCTACAGTATAGGCTTTGGGTAATTTGTAGCTGTACCACGGTACAGTCACAGCAGCAGCAAGTTACTCTAACTCGAAGTATGTACATGTCAATCGCTCTGCTACTCTGCTTCCCCGTTCTCCAATTCATTATTAATCTAACCAGCACATTTACTGGCTAGTTGTGCTTGGTATATCTATTAGTTAAAATCTCTCCCGAAAACTTATTATCTTCCCTATACTTTCATTCCTATTCAAAACTGTACAATATGCTCTCTCCTTAGTCATTGTTAACTCCCCACCCGCCAAAGGTCTTCTCTGTTCGTCCGTCATATCTACTTCATATAAATGAAAACAATATATAATGTATTCTGGATGAAGAGAAAAATGCCTTCTTCCATGGAGATGAGGATCTTACAAACTGGAAGTAATTCCCTCGGATTCTTCTTAGAAGTGCTCCTTGTGGAATTCAAATTTTGTAGTACCCCTTTGATTATATTCATCGCAGAGTACTTTCAATTCTTTTGCCAAGATTGGTGCACCACAGTAGAAAACACCTGTTTCATAACGAGAGACTAAGATAAGCAACAGTTCCTAGAACAAGAAGGAATAGAGGAACAACTTTCGCCAACTTACCTATCCTGGCATTTGCATGCTTGGAACCTATTTTGGATAAAACCTTTTTCCAGTTTGGCTTTGCAAAATGTGTGCGGACCTGCCAGAGAAATAGAAGTAGGAAGAGAAGATTAACATAGTCGAATTTTTCTTGAAGGAAGGTGAAGCAGGTAAGAGGTCTGGCATTCACTATAGTGAGTTTAGTCCTCGTCCACATGCACAGGAGAAACGATTGCAATAATCACGATCTAGAATTTTACCTTGGTCCCAGAAACAATGTCAACCCCATTCTTGGCATGATTGAGAGCTGCAACCATTGTTATGAGAGCAGATCGTGCATCTCCTTCCTCATATACACTAGTCAAGTAATTGTGCATCTCAATTACACCCTGTGACCAATGGCAGAACCGTTAGACCACTAGGAATAATTATACGTTATATTTGACATAAAAATTTACGGTATTTCACGTTACCCTCTGATCCAGTTCAGCAACTTCATTCATGACCCCTTTGAACCAATCAAAGGAACCTTGTTCCCTAGTCACCCAGTAGAAGTACGCGTTCGTGGTCCTCAAGACCTTCTTTTTAGGCGAGCCCTTAATGTTGAGATCTGGTACAGGGTAAAGATCAGCAGCCTTCTCCTGATCAGAGACAATTTAGAAAAAGTGCATGTTAAATTGCTTTGTTTGACAATGAAAATGACCACTTAAACAAAAATGTCAAGCCACTTGAATATCAGGATATTCCACCTAGAGGATGGGATCCCCCAAACCCACTCCCACCCGTGTAGATCTCCTTACCAGTAAGAAAAAATGGAGAGCTTACATTAACAATCCTATTGAATCGTAAACAATATAAGGTTCAAAAACTAAACAATGTTAAGCAGCTTAGTGAGAAGTACTCACTTCTTCCTCCTCTTTCTTGATGATGTTGTTAATCAGATCTTTTAGGATACTAATAAATGGGGTCGCACCAATACCAAGACCAACTAGAAGAAGAACATCATAATTACGGTAATCTTGTGCCGGAGCACCATATGGCCCATCTATCCGTAGCTTTGGCAAACTGAAAATGAGAACGATTTCATGGTAAAAACTAGAGCGCACAAACTTTGTAACTGCTTAAGAATTAAGATACAGCACAATGAATAATGACCTTTTCCTTGTCGTCTCATCAGCTCTGAGAAGCCCACTCCTACCACTGCCAGGTACAGGTTTCTCACAGGCTTCTGAGAATACTCTCTGAAGTTCTTGAGTCCAATCACCAAGCTTGCGGACGTGAATGCTTAGGAAGTCATCCCCAGGAGAAGAAGTAATTGAAAATGGGTGCCTGAAAGAGAGTTCATAAGTATTCAAAATTCACATTCAAAAGAAAGTTGAAGGATATTCTTTTATAACTATGTGGCTGCCAAACTTATAGCTTGTACCGGACCTTCAAGGGGAAAAACGGTTTATACTCAATTTCATTGATGATATTGTATGTGATTTCCCTAAGATTGAACTAATAGCCCTGACTAATGTATATCACAGTATCACACTATGCAGAAGTTGATAGCACAATGTTGATACGGATGTTCACAACTATGACATTTCAAGATGATCCTATATTAAAAGTTTGTATCTGGTAGCTAATTGTAATTAGATGAACAGCGTAGTGTCCTCTATCATTACTTCTATGCCAGTCCTAACATATTCATAAAGCATATAAATTATGGTCCATTGAAAATGAATAAACTTCACATGAACCTCATGGCAAAAAAGAGCATGCACCGTGAGTAGAAAGTAAATGCATTTAAGAGAAGTGAGTGATGAATTACCATTCGAAGGGAGAAACAGCAGGGCACTGAACAAACATATACTGTCCACTCTTATAACGAAACTGAGGGGGCTTTGACATTTGCAGTGTGAGGACGCTTCCAGGATATATAGCCACCTAATTTGAAGAAAGCAAATGATCAGTGACATCTTAGATGTCAAAGAACAGTTGATTCAAGCAATCCTGCTTGCAAGATTTATGAAGCACACAGCTTCAGGCCGTAATTTAGAAGGCTAACCTTCAAAAGACGAACAGTGTACAAGCCAGATCGAAAGAGTCTCAAAGTCCTTTCACCAGCATACAGCAATACAGGAACGGCTAGATACATCCACGTCTGGAATCATAAGTAAAAGAAAACATGTCATTTAATAGGTAAGCCTTAAGCAGGTACGAAATAAATTTCTAAGAAAGGCCATGGAAACATTACCGTCTTTTTGTACCAATCAACGACAAGATAAAGTTTCATCCCATGTATGAATAGACAGATGTAGACAATGACGAAAAGATGGTGAGAATACCAGAAGGCATTGAACCCTGTGAGTCTATCAAAAGGCTTAGGCAGTGTAACAAGGCCACGTCTGAAATTACTAGTAGCCAGAATGAAAGCAATTGCCATCAGAACAACCATTATGACCCCAGTCACACCTTCCCATCCACGAACTAGGTCCATATATGCAGGTTTATGACCATGATGACTGAAATTACTCAAATAGCGCCAGAAGTCATCTGTTGATGACTGCTCCAGCCTAACAAAGTCACAAGTAAGATGGAGCCCAACATGGAGCATGATACCAAGCACAATGGCCCCAGCAACTGTCTGCAAAGTTTGTTAACAGTGAAGTTGAAGATTAGCATATGACAACATAATAACACATGGATATCCTTGAAACCTTAATTAGAATAGACAAGAATAAATGCAGTCCAGCTTCAACACAAGGAATGCTTAGGGAGGGGAAGTTGTTGCTTATGATGAAGTTTACACAACTCCGACAAAAAAGTTGTTGCCAGTTCAGTATTTGAGCGTCTCAGTTAAATTTAGTTACCTCCGACAATAAAGCTGTGGACTTCTACATAACTCCTCTTGCTTACAAAAGTTAGATAGTATCTTCGCTGTGATGTCTCAAAGTGATCTAGAACTGATAAACAGTTCAAATAATTTGAAACCCGCGCATAATTATATGTCTTAATAAGCTTGGCTCTATTGTAGCCTATCTCGGCCTTCATAGCACACACATTAATTTTCACACCGTTTTTCTGAAGGACAAATGCAACATCACTATACACCTAAAGATATCGCCCGGAATTAATAGTGGTAAAATCGATCAAGGACATGCAAATGGCAAATGATTAAACAGAATAAAACCGAACAAAGCATGTTCTGTTTGTTGCTCTATTTCCTCTGGTTGACTATTGCAAATGTAAGCCAAGACTGTCATGTGTGCAGCTGAATAATTGAAGGACCCATACATAAGTCATAACACCATTCCACGTGCATGACTGCATAGAACTTGGTTTCCTTCTCCAATCACATCCGGAGTATATGGAGCTACATAATTCAGCCAACCAACGAGGTACGATTGAAAACAACTTCTAAAAAAGAGAGGTTCGTTATATCTGTGGTGGGCTAGCCCATTGTTGTTATCTGGTTATACAAATCATGTGAAAATGGGCCATCACAATGGCTTATACATTCCCCATAAACCAGATACTCTCATTCATTGCACATGTAAGGTTTGACCATGAATATAATATTGCCGTGAAAGAGTAAATTTTGACCCTTAGCAGTGTACCAACTCATTTGTCCAAAATAATCCCAAGTTTCGTTAATCTTCTTAAAATAATCCCTAGTTCTAGCGCGCTCGGAACAATCTGATACTTAGATCAATTATTCTCGTTTTTCATCACTAAAGATGGTTTTTAAGCTACCATGCACACAACACACTCCTCATAGAGATTAGCCAAAAAAAAAAAAAAAAAAAAGGAAAATGAGAAAATACACGCTTTGCTGACAAGTCAAATAATAACCCTGACGCACCAATTAACAAGCATGCACAAAGTCATTAACTAATTCAACATTTGAGTTAAAAGCGATGAGGATGAGATCCACTAAATGATGCTGACTTTCCCACCAGAACATATAGGACCCCACACAAAAGTAACGTCACAAACAAGCATTACAATGAAGAAAAGGAGAAAGTGCAGTTGGTATTACCTTGTGGAAGTTGATATTGTCATCAAAAGGAACCGTGTAAGCCAGTCTGGTAGACCTAAGCCAAGTGATGGTATTCCTACACACCGGAAACAGTATTATAGCCATGTTCAGCTTCAAGGTTTCGGCCGCGCCCTTAGCCGTAGTAAGGCAGTAACCCATGACTTGAAACGCTGCCTTGTTTCTGTATTGAAAGGTTTTCCATATGAACAGGCCAATCATGATCAAAATCCATAAGCTTAAAACCCAAATTCGCTTCCAATTATCTTGCAGAAAGTATATTATGTTGGTCTTCATCCTCTGAATTGGGGTCCTATATCTTAGTCCTTGTAAATTTTGGCTCAAAGCTTGGCTTGTGTAACTGAGTGCCTGACTGTAACTCAAATATGTGTCCTTTTGCAGCAAAAGTGTCTCCAATTGCCATAACTGCATGCAGCATTTGTCAAGCATTCAATGAGTACAAGAGAGAGTGAGTAAGATCCTTGGCATTTATTTCACCAGCATAGTAAAAATCAGTCAAGCGCATCATTTAGTGCTGAGTAGCAGGAAAACTCCATTGAATCCATGTCACATGCATGGTGCATGATGGCCATGAGTATATCAACTAAATGCTTGGATTTGCACGTGTCAAAGCAAAGATATGCACTACCTGTGAATTTTGTATCCTCCTAAATTCACCACAAAAGTGTCACATGCTGATTTTGGCTAAGGCAACATATTAAATGTTCTAACTTGAACTGACATCAACAACTTCTTAATCTTTATATGATTTGTGGTCGAATAATATGAACTGTTATATACATTTTGGTAAGCATTGTATAAATTTTTTCAATTGATCTAAATTTCAAATGGAGTAATGTCAATACAAGCATAGTGTATACCCTTCCCCCGATCCTTGCATTTCGGGGACGCCAATGTGCATCGGCCTACCCTTTAACAAATTTGCGAGCACAAAAAAGTATAAAGTATAAACCCAACAACCATGTGGAAAGAAAGATCAGATGGTAGGTGAAATCACGGACGGCATAGAAAAGCATAAATTGGGTTTAGCAGCTAAAACAGGATTGTATGAATTGGGTTATGTGTTCTGTCCGTGAGTAGTTCAACAACACGCACGTACACCTACTAGTCTCTGGCTAGTGCGCATCTTTTCTAATTTTTTGGGGTCAAATCAAAGACTTATAATCTGCATTCTGCTACACGAAGTCCCCCAAGTCGCAATGTAATATTGTAATGTATTTATGTATGTCCTCTTCTAAAGTAACACAACAAATTGGGTTGACATATATAGAGCAGAAAAGTGGGTTCACATATTACGGTCAAGTTTGGTCAGAAATCCAAAATGCAAGCAAAGAACGCATAGTTGTAACCGCGTAAATGCGTAATATTGACGATGACAAGATGAGAGTACAGATTTCCAGTACCTCAATATATCCAAGTCCTTCTGGATCCAGTTCTTCCATGATTAACGCTGCGTATTCCTCGGCTTGCTCGTTTAGTTTTAACAGGTGATTAGCTGAAGCACTGAGCTTGATGATCTGCACACCATTGCAAACATTCAAGTTAGATTTTCTAGGCATTGTAGTGGTGATAATTCACGTTCAGTTTCATGCAAAATTATCACGAATGTCAGTACATGTTGTTTGTTGAAAGCTTAACCAATCCCGTAAATCATTTTCACTGTCAGCGAGTCTGAATATCTGATTACATAATCTGCGTTGTTTGCTTGACGAACATGTTGAAGACTAGAATGATATGCTTGTTTTAGTTCCATTTCGCAAAATTAAGAAAAGGCTAAGCAAGAACAACAGTAATTAAGCAGAATAAACTGTACAGAACACATTTAATCTTCCTAACCGGATATAATCAACAAGGCGAAATCATCAATGACGGCATTAAGCTCAAATGTAGACTATTCTATTATTCTATCTATGATTGTTTGAATACCTTGCCACTTAGTTTACCAACTCCAACACTTTTTCATCTTATTAATTATTTTGCCCTTTGTCAAGAAAACTCGAACCTTTTGAAAATATTGAAACAGAGAAGAATTGAAAAAATCCATAAATCTTTAAGAAATAATAGTTGTATTTCATATTGCGTATGAAATTGGTTGAAATGGAACGTTGACTTATGTTTTTAGGATCATTGTTTCACGTCTCAATAAATCAACAAATCATCATACTCCATATGCTTGGCTTTTTCATATTATTGGAGTTGTTCCAAAATACACAACGCAATGTCTTTTTCTACTAAAACAAAAAAAGGGTAATAATTTAAGAAATTAACCCAAAAACAATTTAAAAAAAAAATTGTAGGGCGTTTCCCCGACCGACATAATTAATCTTCCAATTCTAAACAGACACCTGAGGTGACAATGTATGCCTAATCTTAGCAATCTCAATTATAAGTTTATAACCTATATTTAATTTAATTAATCAAAAGAAAGAAATGTGCATGCAGAATCTTGCTGTTATCATAGATTGGAGCCATGCGAATATGGGAAGCGTAAGGCATGAGCAAAGCAAAAAAAAAAAAAAAAAAAAAAAATCATAATCTTCGAAAGAACTTTTTACTATAAATTGGAGTTGTTGACTTGTTGGATTGATCCACAGGAATTCTAAACACATGACATCGTCAGCCACCGAAAACGGCCTAACCCCAATTTTAATATTTTGATTAAGCAAATGACACCGGCCCCCTGGTGTCTTAGCCTACCTTTTCTGTTGTTTTCTTTTCTTGAGCTTCAGTCTTACGATTCGTACTCATACTATGTGACAAAGTAAATCCTATGAGTAGTCATTAGTCAGCGACTCAGCCACGCTACATCAATTTTGTTACCCTACTGTTATAATGTTACGGGTGTTTAGTCCTTGTACGATCCGACTCAAATTGTAAATGTAAATATTTAAGTCGATAGGCCTTAAGACTACTTAAGAATAACGACTAACGAGCATATATGGTTGCTTCTAAAAATATTCTCAATCAAACTTATTTAAATAGATGAATAGATGCATAGATTGTACAATTACTCATTGATACAAATTCGAATGGACTCACCTCTTTAACTTCTTCTTCATTCAATTGACCATCCTCGTTCTTGTCGACCCTAATAGATCACAATTCACAAGGTAAACCGTTTAATTCGACTATTAAGACCATATTCACCTTAACTTAAAAACGATTTATTTAGCCATAATGCTCGTATTAACAAATTAACAATTCAATCCTATTAACTTTGAAGTCCTCCAGTTTACAGCTGGGTGATCTCATAATAACCAAATCGAAAAGATTTAGAGTGTCAGAGTTAAAAATTCACTGTAGTGCTAGTCAAAAGTCAAATCCTAAGAGTCTCAGTACAAGTGGTCATTTTTAAAAAATTTACCACTTCAAAAGTCAACACACAGAACGCCGATCTGAGTCACACCACATGCCTAGCTAAGCACTACAGTAAAACAAAACACAACAAAAGTTACCTCAGCCATAACTACGGTAATTTTTCTTAATTACAACACATTTGGATCATTGGTTGGTAATCAAGTTGACAAAACTATGTCTACTGTAACGGAACTGTAAAGGGTATGAAAAAAGGGGGATCCTACTTTCATATCCTAAGCTCCTCACATTTCCAGTTGGAATGATAACGAGGGTTCGATACTCAGTCTCCGTCACATTCGCAACTAGGGCCCGGGCAGCTAGGCCCCGGCCACGCCTGACTTTAGGCGGAGTTTTCCGTAATTGATCGGCAGCAATTTGAAAGCCAACGTCGAAAAAAAAAACAACACAACCGAACCTTATTCCTAAAATGATTCGGAGAATTACCGAGTTCGAGTAAAAAAAAAAAAGGAAAAGGCAAGCAAGTGGAGGATAATCATTGGTTCGTTAGAAAATCAGTAATTAATCACACTATTCATTCATGAACCATAATTTGGTGCAACTAACTAAAAATCAATCAATCAATCAATCAACCAACAAAAAAGAAAAGGAAAAAAAAAATGAAAATTAGAAAAGGATGGGTGAGAATGAGATAGATATTATTATGACTACTACTCACATGTCGAAGAACAGCTGGAGCCGAGAATCGAAACTTTGATTGGTAATCTGAGACCAATACTCGTATAATTCATCTTTACTTATCTTCTCCACCTTCAATCTCCTCCTTCTGCTTAACGCATCGAACATTTCCAGCGCAAAAGCCTTCGAATCTTTCATTCCTATTTTTAATTTGCCGACAAAATTTCCATTAATCAATTTAATCGATTGCATAATTAAATTAATTAAACAGTAACAATATTATTACCAAATTAATCGAATTGAAAAAAATTGAGGAAATAGTAATACGAACCGATGCATTCTGCGAAATCGATGCGAAAGAGGTAATCGTCTTTAGCAAGCTTCTCGAAATTGCTTTCGACTTCATTCCAAGAGACATTGCCTTTGTTTTTATTGCTGATGAATCTAAGACCTTTAAGAGCACGATGAGCGCCGGAGCGAGTTCGGTTGAGTTGAGCGAGTTGCCGCCGCCGTGCACGGGCGGCGATCTTGGAATCAACTCCGGAGTCGTACCGGCTCAACGACGGCGAGTTCTTCATCACCTTGGCGGCCATTCCGTTGTTCCAAGAGAAACGTTTCGTTAGCTTCTGCGAGAAGGATTGTTTCGCCTTGCTGATCTCCGCCTTGAGCTCCTGTGAGAACTGCTTGAACCTGTTGAACGACGTCGTCCGCCGCATCATCGACGGTGACCTCGAAGTCGACGCCGACGCCGGATTATCGAAGTTCATTGAAGCCGGCGATGCCTCCATGTTGAGCGGCGGAGTCGGCGGCGTACCGGTGGCTGGCTCGACGCTGCGGAGGATGATTGTCTCGTCGTCCTCGATATCGAGAGTGACCTCAACGAACTCCTCTCCTCCGCCGGATGACGACGGCGGAGTGGAGTATCCAGAGGTAGTGACGTCAGTTCCCGGCGATGATCCGCCGCTTAAAGTCCCCGGCACCGCCGATGACGGCATCCTTAGATTCTCCGAACCCCAGCGCCGTAATTCATATCTCGCAAATCCTCGCATTTTTTCAAATTTTTAGAAAAGTCAAATCAATAGAATTTGAAATACCATAGAAAGTTTCTATGTCGGGAGATGTTCACTTGAACATGAAGTAAATTCTTTTTATATATACTTTGAATGAATCTTTAAATAATATTATTATTATAATAATAAATAATTACTCATGTAAACGCAAAAAAGCAGCAGAGAGCAGAGAGGTTCAGTTTGAAGGGGTGAGATGGTAGGAGAAGTTGGGGAACTTGTAGAAGAAGATGGAGAGATATTACTATAAATGGAGTGGAAATGGAACGCAGCGTAAAAGATGGTAAAAGATCCAAAACGGCGCGTATCAGGGGAAAATGAAAATGAATTTCTAGAAGAAGGGGAAATAATGAGGAAAGAGAAAAACAAAAATATGAGTGGAATTGGAAGAAAAAAGGAATAATGAAATGAAAATGGTGGTCGCTCAGAGCCACAATATATATGGAGTATATTCACAACTTTATTATTATCTTCTTCTTCTTCTTAGGATTTTGGTGAGTGGGGCCGGGGAAGGGGAATGGGGAATGGTGGTAACGCGGTTGCGAAGTAAGAAGAAGGACAAAACTACGAAATGTGAATATGTGATGATGTGGAGAAAACTTGTAAAAGAAGCTAATGAAAAATATGAATTGAATGAATGAATAAAAATGAAAATAAAGAGTTGAAGAGGAGAAAATAATCGGAAGAATTGTACTGGGGAAGTGGGGGGTATATAAACTGATATCCGGTTTGTAAAAAGGGTCAACTGTGGTGTGACAAAATACGGAGTAAGTGGAATAGTGAGCTAGCAATTTTGCGGGAAAAGGAAGGGACCTCCCCCCAATCTCTCTCTTTTGTGTTCCGACTAGCGCCATTATGATAGAATTGTTATTACTGGTAGTATATGCAATTCACTGATACGGAGTACAATATTAGAAATAGCATTGCGAGCCTATTTTGTGTTGTAATACTATTTTAGTGGTTGCCTATGATGGAGATTGTAGCTAAAGTTGTGGTGTAAAAGCTTTGAATTTGGGGAGCGAGAAATGAAATTCATGGAACCATAGTTGGTGTAGCGGAATTTACTAATGTTTGAAATGCAATCGATTTGTATTTCAATGTTTCACACATAGAAAAAGTATAGATTACTTATTTAACTCAAGACAAACCATAAATGCATGGATCAATCCATGCAAGATTGTGACTGGGGCGTAGGTCCCACTTGTGTGTGTGGTCCACGCGCAAGACACAATCTGGTGTGGATTGATCCATATAGGTTGTGGCATTATCAGAATCCTAATTCAATGATTGTACATAATGAACTTAGATCAATAGGTTTTGTAAGTCGTGTGTCGAAATTGGAGTTGCTTAATTTGAGCAAAGCTATTGTTCCTCGAGCAATATGACTTATTTTGTATGATGTCATAAAATGCTACTTCGACAAACGAGCTTCAAACCTTTGATCTACTAAGAGACGCAGTAGAAATCTAACGATAATAAAAAGTGTTATGATATAACATTATTGTTACTTTGTTAGTACATAAACGGGGTCAACGACCTCAACCTATACCCAACTTGACTCTACAGAGTTACGAAGAGCTACAATAAACCAAATCTTAGCTCAGTCGTGGCACAAGCCCCGGCTCGATCACCCACATATTGGCGACCTCTGCTCGGCATTTCCTAGCTATGAGTATACGGAGACTACTTCGTATTTAGTATTTTGATTGTGACAGAAAACATCTCATTTTGACTATACATAGTTTTCCTGAACACAAATACCCGCTTGGCCGTTTCGCAGGTGTGGCCAAATCTCCGACCCAAAAGTAATAAACTGTACTGTACGTGATAACTTGCCAAGTTGTCTCAATTTCCAATCTACTTCATTCTTACTTCGCAATTCGGATTGCTAGGATATATATTTCATTATTTGGGTTTTGCACTATGCTAGTACGTATATACACACATACTTTCATGAAATTGTCACCTAATGGTCGACGAATCGACTGATGTTATGTTGTAAACATAAATGTAATAGCAATTGTAAATCGTCGACTATGGATCAATGATATTTTGGCATCATCTTAAGAATCGCGCTCAATGCATTATTTTCCTGCATCCGTAAATAATAGGAATTTATATGAATTTTGAAAGCATGATTACCGAATTAAAAACTTCCCTAGATAATTCTTAAAATTCCATCCAAACAAGAAAAGTTAATAATTAAGCATCTTCTCCTTCCGCAGTCATAATGCTCAAGAGCCAGTTGACATGATAAAGATTGATGGATCAGTGGTAGGTGGGCTTTCTAGATGTCTGTTCACTTTGGGCCCACCATAAAGTTTCGAAGTCATCGGCCCAACAACTCCTCCTTGCAAATCGATAGACGTCCCTTTTTATTTCCATTACTTTGGGAGTTTCCGAGCTTCTTTTTTAAGTTACTGTTAAGCTTGAGTACAATAATCTAATTCTCATCGGAGTACAAAAACACAAATGGTTTGAGAAGCTTCAACAAATGATGGAAGATATATATAGTATATATACGATCATATTGTGGAACAAGTACTTTAAATTAATCATCGAAAATTTTCTATTCTAAATTATAATGTTCTCAAAAACCATCTGACTCGTATGATTTTTTTCAATATTTAAAAATACATAGTTAAGGTATAAAATCATGGTTTGAGTCTCAACCACATACTTTGCTTCTTAGCTCGAGATGTGAGTTTCATTCCGGCGGAGTAGGTCATGACACGAACAGCTGCTACAATAACAAGTTAAACACTTTCTGTTAAGATATAGAGCTGGCCAATTATTAAGTCTCAACCATCGGTCTAAACTTTTGATTGAGTTGGATCTTTAAGATGGTCACAGAGCCTCACCCACCTTGAGTAGGTGGGTCTCAAAATCTTGGGAGACTCCTCTTTTTCTTTTCATTTCTTCAAGATGGTTCAAGTATACCATGAGTTAAGATGGTAATATCGGAAGTAGTTCGGGAAAAAATTTATAATATCTTTGATATGATTGACATTTGACAATGGAACAACAGTGAAGGTCAATTCAGTAGTTTAACTGAAATTAGAAAAGTCAGCTTAGAGAAATCGATTTGATTTTGTGTCTGCATGCGACACACATGACTTACTAAAAGTGATTATTATATATCATAAGTTAAACGAAATGATCAAGGTGCATGGTAAATGTTTCATTAAAGTGGGTCCATCAGGTTTGTCAAATACAGCCACAGCCGTATAGAAAATTGTTTAGGTAAATCGATGATTTGTCTGTTTCACAACCAATAAGAAGTAAAGAACTTGTATATATGTATGTAGACTTCACAAGGCGACAATACCACATTTTACTGGTTGAGACTCTTGAGAGATGGTTTTCCCCATGAGTTGGTAAAGAGGGATTATCTTAAACGTAATAAAACTTGGTTAGTCTCTAAAATTGACGGATGTATGTCGTGGTTCATACGCTAATATGTAAAACAAGAACATTATAAAATTCTCAGACTTTTTAGGTGGAGTATGTTATATATATACACTACTATACACTACTCGTATATGCTAATATAAGTGTATTACCAATGTCAAATAATTTAGTTGATAACATAATCGAGATCAGATATATTATAGTCTAAACTTACGATTTGAGATTCTAAGTATTAAATTAAACTCGTTAGTTTCAAAATTGAAATTTTACCTACGTTGTACGTAGTGTTTATTTGGATCACACAAATATATAGTTGTTGTTTTCGATCGACTTCAACATCCAATATTTATATTATTTAGACTTATGAATCATGCATGGTGGAAGATTGATCGAGTTACGATGTTAGTCGTTAATTTTGCTGATGTTTGACATCTTACTACTCCTGGATCAGATAGATTCAGCTCACCTGGTATTAAACGAACTGATGTTATACCCTTGTGAAAATCCTAAGGATTTGGACAAAGTAAGTTAGATTAGATTTATAGCTAAGCTAAAATTTGACATTAGAATCTACCGCAGTCAAGGTCAAGGAAGGAGCTGATTGGCCAAAATAAAGCAACGCAATTTCTAGGTCTCAGAATCATACAAGTGGACATTTTAAATCGCACAAAACCAATCAACCTTTATTTTAGCTAACTAGCTACGTGTAAATTCACTATGTTATTGGATATCATAATTACATGTTTTGGACTTTACTTACCAATCTGATAGTTTGAGCAAGATGTTGTTTACTAACTTTCATGATCGATTAAATCATATGAAACGACGGAAAGCTCTACTATAACTAACAAAATACAAAAGTAGAGTCTAACAAAAGAATAACCACAATATACCATTTCATTTTCAGACATTTCTTTCACTCCATCCTAGCTAGTTCAATCTAAAGCAATATATGCTGCAAAACAATGCATGACAATCAATCATCTATCTAAACCGACTAATAATGTGGTGTCACGCACCTTGTAACTAGGAATGTATTCGGGAATGGGGGTGCACAATCGTTCGATATTGGGCAAAAAGAGAAAAATTTACATAAATGTGCTGAATATGATTCGAACTCTGGTTCCCAGAAGTTTAATAGCCAAGCATTTACCACTGAGCTACAAGGATAATTATGCAATCTTGGGAATCAATCAATCTAGTATATAACATGTTCTAAAAATCATGGGGGTGCACTTATCCCCCTATGCACCCCCCTGGGTCCGCCCCTGGCATCAATTGTATATATATGTCCGTGTGAGTACATTTAGTGTATGTATATATACGTTATTACTGATAATATTGAAAGTTGTTTCAAATATTTGCAGTTCCCATCATTATTTTTTTGTGCTTCTTCAATTTTAACGATGTCATTAAATGCTGACTGTAACCGTTCGTGCATTATAATAGTAGGTGAATTCTCGCGAACCACGTACCACATAAATCAAAGTTTATTATCGAAGTGTATCTCAATATGCATGATGGCATTGTCGACCATTATGGCATACCATCCCACATATAGCGAGTGCAGCAAGGCACTTTATGACTTTGTTGAGTGTGCTTTCATTTTCATATGTATTATCAAGTCGTCGAACCATGCCTCACGCATAATAATCGAAAGTTATATTTTCTAATAAAATCGAAAAAGAAATAAAGCTCTAACGTACTAGTATAGTAGTACATTAATATATACATCATCACCAGGAAATGATTAAAACCACTACAATAACGACGAATGCGAAAATAATGTAGAACGAAAGTGATTTTATATGGTTTGAGTGCGAGACAAATAGTTTGTGATTTGCCGCATTAACACATTTCTTTGCATGCGCTGAACAACTCCATATAATCTTAAATCTTCATTAGCTTCGCTTTAGAAGCTGGGAAGAAGGGATCTGTTTTTCATAGGCGAACATAGGATTTCGCAAATAAACAAAAAATATTATTTCATTACTCGTATTAATGTTTGATTTGAAAGTGTGACAAATTTAAACCAATGAAAATAGTGGAGGGAGTGCATGTCAAAATGTTAATTGTGAGTACATTTATTATAAGCCATAGGTCTAAGCTAGCCGGAGATCAATTGAAGAAGATTACAGGACAACATGTACATTTGATTGAGATGATTTCATTTGGTTGAGATGATCATTTCGCGAAGACTTTAGTTACTACGGAGTACGGAGTTTGGTTTGGTGATTGAGAAAATTTGAATGCTATACGGCCATACCACTCACAAAGCGAACGATATAACTCGTATCAACAATCAACGTTTTGACTGAATTTGGTTCATGAGTAGCTCAATAGCTCGTTTGCGTTCTCAATTGGGCGAGGAGATGTACTTGTACACGATTTTTCATCTTTCATTTCGTCCAAGGAGCTTCATCAGTACGCGACAGAGCAAATAGAGCCCAGACCTGAGAAAGGGACTAGTCCAACCCAACAATGGGCTTGGAAGCCCAAATTTCTTATGATATGGAGTAATTACAATGCTGGGCTACCTAAGTAATAACTAACCCATCACAAATTCAGAATATAACAGATGGACCAACTTTGGGCTCTGTACAAAGTCTCAAAGGGTTCACATTTTTGAAATAATTATGTAGCCCAACATTTGGAATGAGGAAATGATTAGGAGATTTAGAAAAAGGTTTTTGACCACTTTGAAATTTGTATTACCATAATAAGGTTCTAATTCAGTCATTTGAGTAATACAGTCTGAACAATAACTTAAATGACTTGTATAAGATAAAATACTTACATGATGACCACACTACTTGGATTAAAAGTAATTCTTCATCAACAAAGTATATGTCCGAAGTTAACGATTTTGTACCATATGATCGATAAAATTTAGTACCACCCTATTGATATAAACAAGAATTCATCCATCAATGCAAATCGATTCAAGAGATCAAACACAATTGAAAAAAGTAACATTATTGGGCTAGATATTATCAGATTTTATTACAAAAAAAATGACCCATATAATATTTCGCGTGAAAATCAAAACGTTGATAATACATGACAATGAATTGAGTACTTCGCAGCATCACAAAATCTTGGTCCATATCACCCAATTTTCCAACGTGGTAGTCATACTCATGATCAGCCAACATACGATAAATATCTACAATTATTCATTTTATTTTATTTTGTTCATATTTAACATACCATCATACATGAATACATCATCAAACATTTAGCAAATAAAAATAGTAATAAACAATTGAAATTTTAACAAAGCTACTCCTTAATCTGGGAAAAATCTTGTTAACTTTATAAGCCGCCCAATACATCATGTTCATAACAACCATCCTTGTCATATGAATTTTGGGGAAGTATACAATTTATTCACTAATAATCTTAAATGCAGACAAAAGCATGCATACATGTCAACTTATCTCGACCAATACATTAGTCAGCATTTTGGACTGCCCCAGTACATGTCTGATCATTACAGTTACAACAGTAACCCCTAACTCTTTGTCGCAATAATGTATATGCGACTTAGATCTGCCGCACTTGATTTATCCACGCCACAAATTAATTAAATCTTATTCTAATATGAATTCTAGACTAGATATTAATTTGAATTCAAACGTGTCGTTTTTTACTGATACTCGCTGAGTTCCTTTCAATATATATGTAGTCTTATTATTATCGTGATGTTTGTCATTAGACTATAGCTGTATCAAATCCTGAGGTGTGGTTTAGTGTGTACATACGTTTGCTATACACTTAGCTTGATCACGAACAAAGTTTCTAGTCTATACGTTCTCCTTTAATCAGAATTTTCATGTAGCTTCATCAGTACTCCTCCCTTTAATTTGTCTCCCAATGCAACAACACAACTACCACACAAGGCATCCAATAATAATGCGATCGATATTCTCTTAGGGCAAGTAATAAAATGATCCAACGGAATTAGATACCCCGTACACGGGTACAAGAAAGAAGGTGAATCAAGCAAGAATAATGCAAATAAAATCTAAATCCTTGTTTAGTATGTCATCATTTGAAACTTCTCAACAACCAAAATCCATATTTATCAAAACTCCTAGCTAGGTTGCGTTGCTTTCTTATTTTCGTATACATGTAACCACATATTGGTATTTGTATGGGAGAATAGAAAACTTCGAATGTTATTCTAGATGCGCATCTAATATTGGTATTTGTATGCTTTGATCGTCGGCCTGGCGTGTATATTACTCTAATTTAAGTTACATCATGAATTATTACCCCGTCGTTTTAATAAGAATCTATGTCTACAACCATATAGAAACATACATTAGGCATGGATCCATTGAAGAGTCTCAAACATGAATATCTATCAGCTAGTGATAACTAACGCATACTAAATTATTCATTTCGAATCACTACTAGCTACGGAGTGTATGTATTGCAATTATACGTTGTTCCATTACTCGTTTTTGTTTCCGTATCTAATGAATATACGGAACAATATGCTATGAAAAAATCTCGACTTATACTATGCATGCATCTAGAAATGATACATTAATCCACTTGATTTGATTCATATAATTAGCTCTAATATAATTATAACCAGTGAAAACACGATTAGGAGTTTGAAGATAGGAGTGCGTGGCAATGCAACAATAATTGAGAGCAGTACGATTCACGCAACAAGTTAAAAAGCTCGAATGCAACGGGAGACCCGCCACTTTACAGAATGCACGATGTTATTTATGGAAAGAAAGGGGCTTGTCTTGTTAGGGCACGTCTTTGTTCGCTAAATTCGGAAAGATCTCGTGTTGCAGATATCCCTCATTCTATTGCCTAACTTTCCTCATCCTTCCAAATATCTAATTAATATCTCGATTTCTTTTTGCGTTGTACTTTAAATAGGCCTAACAAATGGAGTGTCTTCTACATGCAATGCACAGTACAAAATTTAGGTGTACTGAACTACTGATCAATTGTCATATATTGTGGTACAAGATACTATGACTTTACTAGCTCCGGCAACATTGTTTGTTACACTTTCATGATCAATCAATTATCACCCCATTTTTGTTTATGAACTCGACAATGAATGAACGTAGAAAAAGTAAATTCATACTATGTACTATACATATATGATGAATTTTATACTACAACTTATTTGATGCAGAAAGTGTTACCAATATTCCACCGTTCCGGCCATATAATTGAAATGACAATGCAATATATATCCGAAATTTGTCATTAATAACTTTGAAGTTTCTTGTCAATTAAATTGTACATCCTATTATCTTAATATATAATGTACGTATTTAAAGTTAAAATTAATTATATATAAATTATGTAGTCTGAATATATGCGTGCTTATCGATAATCTTACTATATCGATCATAGTACAAAATTTCAAACACCATCTTTTCATAGCTTTGTGCGATATATACATTCAGTCGGAGTGTCGGACCGACAAGTTGCGAGTATTCTTGCAGGAGTAGGAAAATTAAGAGACAGTAGACGAGACACGTACGTGCTAATTAACGAGTGGTTTAATTTGATTAAGAGGGTAATCGATCCATACATCAGAAATTTAAATAATCATAATGGTAGTAATAAAAGCATGCTGCAATGTTCTTGGAAGTAGGACATCATGTTAACTATTCGCACCGAAAGATGAGGTTTGGTTCAACTTCTACTTCTACTATACAGCTAATTATCTCATCAATTCAAACCATTATTACTACATCTGGCCCTGCTGATGAGTGATAATGAGTCTGATCGAGTGGTCTAGTTGCTCTCGGACTCAGCCCTCAGATGCGAATATCTCTCCACGTTTTTTACGCTTGCTGTATGTGTCGAAGTTTGAATGTTCTTCCTCTTTCCTTCTTCGTCTTTGATAATGAACTTTCATTTTGAATTAACATTAGTTTAATAAAAAACGGTGTTAGTTCAATTGTGTTGCATTGTAAATATCAATATTTTTCTAAATGAATGTATTCATATTCATCGTACGTTAAAAAAAATGTTGACAAGCACATTATTCTCGACGAATTTACATTGCAAAGTGTTGAATTAACCAAATCACATGTTTTGACTTTTTGCGTAGTAAAAAGTTTCCATTCTTTGAGCGACCTTTTGTAATATTCTTACCTGTTATATCACCTTTGGGAAGCCAACGTCGAAATCTTACTGACATACGATGACACAACACATGTAACTGCACGCATGCAAGACTACGTAGTGCATGAAAATGCACGTGGCAGCTCATCCATGCTTTGCGTTAATTTCATTTTAAGTTAACTCAATATAAGACAACAAATTAAAATCAATTGCGAGTAAACAAGTTGGATCAAATGTTTAGCGATAGTTTGATTTAGTTATAAGATCTCGAGATCAAGCTTTGTTATATTCATCAACTAATTGACTTGCTTAGTAGAGTCGTAGAGTCAGGTGCGCAACCTAAGTCAGATCTTAAATTTATTATTTATGTAACGAAACTCCAATTAGTTAGATAGATAATCTTGACTCTCATGCGACTGATTAAACGTAGTCCAAATCTAGTAGCAGAGAGAGGTCTGTTAAATCATGAAAGAAATAAATTAATATCTCTTAGTGTACACGTGGAACCTTCCTTTTGGTGGTCGGTAGTCGGTGCCCACCAACTGTAAAAAAATTCCTAACTCCTTCGTATCTATAAATATTTCAGTTCATACTCCATTTTAAAACTTCCCAAACCACAAATAAACAAAATCTAGGTGAGAAAAAAAGAGAGAAAATCAAAAGAATGGTATTTTTTCTGAAATCTGCTTCATCTAGGAGAGTTAGCAATAATACTGAAGAGCATGTTATTAGTCGTAGTCAAGAAGATTATAGTTGCAGTAGTAATGTGAAAAAGGATGATGGTGATGATGAGAAAAAAAATGTTGGTCCATGCACAATGTTGACAGTTTGGAGGAAGTCACTGTTGGTGAGTTGCAGTGGATTTACTGTGATTGATTGTAAGGGTGATTTACTGTATAGAGTTGATAATTACTGTGGTCGACCTACTGAAATTGTTCTTATGGATGGGTCTGGGAAATCAGTCCTCACTATGCGCCGTCATAAGGTAAATTTTTATTTACTACTACGTTATTTTTTGTTTGTATTTTCTGATTATATGATACGGTGTATGTGATTGTGTTCTATATAGAATTATCTTATTGCTGCATAGAAAAATAGTTCATTTCAAATGTTTTTATCATGAACATTCAAACTATAAAAGCGGTGACAATTCAAAATAACGGATAGAATAATCAAAGTACTCCGAATGCATAATAAATTTATGCGCTATGGTACTTAATTTTTGGATAGAATAATTGATCAATCACATGAGAAAACGAGCATGCGCATGAGCGTTCATGGTGAATTTTGAAAACGAGAGTTTTGATATCGTAAAACCGTCTCACCTAAATCACCTAAGTAAATGAGAAGTTGTTTACGACAATCTGATAGTTAAGGTACGTGATATGTACCATTAGATGAAAAGAAAAAAAAGAGTCCTTCATAATGATTATTGGAGTACAAAATTAGGATGAATATGTCCCTTTTTGTACAGATTTACTTTGCATCTTTCTTAGACTACTTTAATTAATTTTAGCGGCTTAATTCAATCTTAAGCTAACTGGAAAAGTATAAACGGAATTCCTAAAGTCACATGTAGTAGCCCTTAAAAAAAAAGTCACATGTGGTATATGTTTCGTTGCCGACGAACAAGTCGACGAACAAGAAGCAACTACGAAAGTGGGTGGGGGAAGTTCAATTAATAGGGCACATGTTGATCGTGACGATAGCTACATTTCGGCTCAAGTCGAATAACTCCTAATAGTGTCATCTCGGACATAGACTTGACCAAAGTTTTAAAAGTTATGATAAGCGGAGAAAAACAGATGTAAATTAACTCAATTTACGAGGAATTATAAAATGGATTAGGTTAGAAAATTCATCTATGATAAAGAAAACATGTATTTGAGTAACGTATGTAATCTTTAGTTAAATAATTTCATGCTTTGAATTTTTGATTGATTGTTGTTTGTCTTGAGCAGACGTTGAGACTAGTGGACGATTGGGTAGTATACGATGGTGAACCTAGTGACGTAAACAACAAGATATGCCATAAAAAGCAGCCAATTGGCTACATGAAGAAGAACGTTAGCTTCTTACAAGGGCCCTCCAACATTCTTGCTCATGTCTTTCTCGGAACATCACGTAATAAGAGACCTACGTATGTGATCGAGGGCTCTTACGGACAAAGGTATTGTAAGGTTTTCGACAAGTCGTCGAAGAAGATTGTAGCAGAGGTCAAGAAGAAGGAAGCTATGAATGGGAGTGCGTCCTTTGGTTTGGATGTTTTCCGATTGGTCGTGGCGCCGGGATTTGATACAGGGTTTGCCATGGCTCTGGTTTTGTCCTTAGACCAGATGTATATCTAGAATGTAGGTTCTCTGTTTGGAGCTTTGTAATTTGCATGTATTTATTTGGCCCCTCTGGCTCTGTTTTTGTTGCCAAGATGAGGGCTTTTTTTCCCATTTTCTCTGATGAAATATATATTGATGATGTTCTTGTCAAATGGTGGAGTATCTGTCTATGTAATCTAACCAGCTAATGATGAACTAACCAAATAACTTGAAAAAAAAATCGTCGTACCTTGTTCATTTTGGTTTTTCGGTTTCCTTGTTCGTGATGCTTGAGTTGCAGTCATCGTATTCACCCTCTTCATCTGTATTGAAGTGAAACTAAAATGCGGTAAATTGAATCTAATTGAGAATGAACAGACTCGCGAGTCGCGACCAATCTGTAGCAGTACAAGCCTGTTCTAATGAGATGAAACATCAGCACGACACGATAAATGTCGCATTAGCATATAAAGGATCGTGGCAAAATGTACATTGCGAAAGGAAACCAGGAGAGAGGGAACTGAAATTTCAATTGCCTGATGAAATACTATGTACATTGCGAGGAATATCCTCAGAGAAAGGTACATGGATCCCTACAACTGTAAATTTCACTTTTACACAGTTACAACACTGAAAATTGGATCTCACTTGAAGGAGGAGAACCCTAAAACAAATCCTGAGCTACACATTGCACACGTGTATTTACAAACTGACGATGTCCATATAAGTTTCGGTTGCAGTGCCAAAACCAAATCCAGGTATACGTAACAGAAAGCAGCTTCTCGAATGAAGCTGGCAGATCCACAAGAACTAGCTTCTCGAATGAAGCTGGCAGATCCACAAGAACTAGCTTCTCGTCCTGTTCCAATCCATAGGTGTGATTTTTCTCAACTTCTGTGGATTTTGGTTACTCCTATCCACTACCCTTGGAGGTGGAGGAACCATAAATGACGATTTCACAAAGTTCCCGCTCATATGTCTAGCTTCTGAAACGGAATCTCTAGACAATCTGCTAGGAGATGACCTGTTTGATCTAGGAGCTGAAACTGAACTTAGTCCTATCACAGCTTGGACATGACTGTGATCTTCCCTTCGCTCAACTAGGGAAATTTTGGGTTTTTTGGAAGAGGATCCGTACTCTGCACTTCTGACCACATCACCAATAACTGTTTCTGGCTTTGGAGCCAACTCTTCCTCAGGAATTTCTATCAATCTGGACTTACGAGCTTTCATGGCTTTCTGAGATGGTTGTTTTGGCCATTTCAGTATTCCACCAAAGTTATGCATCGAATGATATCTTGCCATGTCACATAGCGTTCGAGCAGCTGACAGTACTTTAGGCGAATGTAGATCTGTAACAAGCACCACCCAGACAAAAGAAGAGAAGATTAATTAAAAAAGCCCAACTGGTAACAACTAACAAGTTAAAAGCACGCTTGACAATCAATTCTAGAAGAATACAAGAGAGGTTAACTGGTCAAGTAAAGAGTGAAAATATGAGCACAAGTTCGTATGGCAGCATTCAAATAAACTGGCAGAGGGGCTATAGTTCGCAAATCGCAATGGTGCTTTTATTTAAGATAGAGTAAGGCTAGGTTGTTGTATTTAAGAAGAGCATAGAAACACTAAAAAATAGTAAATATAGAAGCATCTGTGGTATTTTATGCTGTTAATCAACATGTCAAAATATCATCGAGTTTGAAAACCTATTCTCAATGGCAAATGTTTCGGGCGGAAATAAATGAACTTCCTTCATTATTCCACAGAAAATATGGACCGGAAGGAGGGGGAGGGAAAGAAACACAAAAGCTGGCATTCCATATGTTTTAAAAGGGAAATAAGTTCCTCTTCAAAAGCTGATCCCCTCATATTTTCGCCACCCCCATCACCCCATGGCCCCATACAAGTTAAACAAAGGAAATAAGAAAAACCATTTTCTCAGTAAATATTTCCCTCCCAATCCAAAGAAGGCCTTCAGACACAATCCTACTGAAGATCTGTCAGCTTTTTAATGATAAAAAAAAGGAACAAAATAATTCAAAACAAACATGCAATACATCCATCAAATATTCAAGAAAGATGGGTCTCTCACCAGGCGTTGACAGAGAGGCAGCCGGCCATCTGGCTGCAGATACACCCTGCTGGCAGGAATTCTGGCTAATAAATATGGTTGACGTCTTTCCAACTTGGGGAAGTTTGTACTTAAGCTGTCCTGCTGGAACAAGACTATGATCATAAGTGAGTGAGTCAAAGTCCACCAAACCTTC
>JBBYHQ010101853.1:0-28766 GCA_038382645.1 Spergularia azorica
AAATTCCTACTTTAGCAAATCTGGGATATTAGTGTGACGCGAAGTAAAACGTTGGGTTATTTTTGTTAAAGTGGAAAGGTTGAGTTATTTTATGAAAAGGTTGCAAACGTTGGGTTATTTTCATTAAATTACGTTTAATTGTTTTTGTAAGACTTAGCTAGAAAGTGACAAAGTGCGTGGAGTGGGGGTTGATTATTACTTTATTAGTACTCGTATTCGACCTTTCCTTTGGCTCTTGGAAGCTAATATGAATAATTGGATGGAAACAAATACGGGGTATTGAACATTTGATCACTAAAAATAGAACAAATTAAGCAAAAAATTGTTCGGAAAAGTGAGGTAAGATTAAGTGAATTTTAGTACTCCCTTTGTTTCATTACGTTTTTTACATTTCGTTTGAATATGTGAGAGAAATTCGAAAGAAACGAAAAAAATCTAAAAAACGAGTGACTACTAAAAAAACTATCCTACGAGGACTAACTCACTCTATTGTTATTGATTAGTCATTAGTCTCATTACTTCCATTTTGATGAATTCAGATCGAACGACCGAGATTGGTTAAGTGCTAATTAGTTTACATTGGATTATTGGTTTAGTTCATTAAACCCGGCCCTAGACCCTATGAGTACTAGTTAATTAGGCTCTATTTTCTTAAGCGGTAATGTTTCGATTTCTAAGCTATATAAACTGTTTTGAATTTAGATAATGGAGACAGACCAAGAATTAGACTAAATAATTTACTCCTTGCATGACGTGAGATCCGAAATGATCTGAACAGATCTAATCAGAAATTGTTACCTCTAACTAGCTCAGAACCATATTCATTGGCTTCAAATTAAATGTTCAAAAGATCGAACAGTGAATTCATTAAGTTAACCGAGCGGATCATTTTCCTTGATTATATAGTTAGGGAGAGAGAGAGAGAGAGAGAGAGAGAGAGAGAGAGAGAGGAACCAGTTCATTTGGTAAGAAGTGATATCATGTACTCGGTGTAGTAGTGTGTAAAGTGAGGCGTGATGATTAGAGATCGATGAGGAGATGAGAGAGTGTCAGTGTCGTGAGAAATAGACAAAGGAAAATGGTTAGCCATCAGATTTTGCGAGGATACGCTCCTTTGCTTACATCTCTTCACGCCTCCTCTCTCTTACTCACTACTTGTATATCCCTACATACGTTACCCGCAATAACGTGACAACAATGTAAAAATGGTAGGGTTATTATTTCTCTCATTTTGTTATTTTGTAAAGCGATCTTCCTTGGAAAATAGCAAATTAGCAATAGCATGCACCATAACAATTGAATTTGTTACTATCATAGACATATGCATGTATCCCTTGCACGCCGTATCGATCACATTAACACATATCAATAATGTGCTCGATAGATAAGAAGAGTAAGGAAATTGATGTTTGTTGTGACAAAAGTAATTAAGGTGACTCGGATAGGTTTTCGACCCCATTCAAAAAGCTCGTCACTCCATATAGTAGTACTCTTTCGTTCGAGGCATTGTGACCTCACTCAGATCGAGTGGACCATGGGGAAACTTTTTAACTCAATTGACGACTCATTCAAAGGGGCAATCTTTTTACGTCTGCAACCTGGTATATAAATGGTATAAGAAACACTATAAAACTTAGTGAAATGAAATGGCCACTAATTAAACAAAGCGAGTCATTTTATAAACAAGTAGACATGTCAAACAATTAATTACGGTGTCTATTGTCATATGTAAAATTATTGTAAAGGTGTATGTATGCGGAACACATTTGGAGCCGCCCTTCTTAAAAAGGCATAATGTGCATCATAGTTCCACGACAGTAATAAGGTTTTGTTAATAGTATTAGTTTGGCAACTACGAATCTATCAATTATAATCATACTCCTTCAAATAATGTTATCTTTTCCAAGTTTGTGCACACATTGTCAAAAAGAGATTACTTTATTTAGCATACAACTAAGGATAATCCCACTTTTTCATTCTCATTTTTATGCATAAGGTCCTTGTGTAAGTAGCTTAATGTTTACTTAAAAAATAGAAATAAATAAAGTAGCTAAAGTTCCACAAATGTCCTTTTTTTCTTTCTATACTGGCTTTTCGTTCGTTAATTAATAAAAGTCGGCTCGACAAACCAATCAAACTAGAAATAAAAAAACTCAATTAAAAATAAATAATGTTCTTCTTTTAATTTTCTTAGCATTGATATTGCCAAAGCTCGATTCACCTGATCCATGCTTAGCTCTCTTATGCGTACAACTGAGCAATTGAGCATGTATAAGTAGAATCTAGCTTTGGCATTAGGGTCACCCTTTCTTAGTTTCCTCTTTGAGTGATATGTCTCTCCCAAGCCTTAGCTGGAATAGCAGCCATTGGCCTCTGGATCTATATCATCATGATTAACATTTGAAAACCTTGATAAAGGCTCCGTTCCTTCCCTCCCAAGTACTCCATCCATATGTGAAAATCTGCCTCATGGCTAGACTATATTGTACTCCTGGCCTCGGTCCCAATTTAAACTTTCCATATCATTTGAAATTTTTTCACATATTCAAATTACATGAGAAGTTTAATTTGGGATGAAGGAGTATTCCCAAGAACATGCACAAGTATCTGCATAATCTCGGGGACCGGGGTGATGTAACATCTTCCAGTAACTTTGTCATAAAAAAACTTAAATTGAAATATTGGGAGAATTTCGCGTGGTTGAAATTACGACATACTATTAGTCTATTAAAACGATGTAATTATTTTCACCATATATATCAAGGTTAATCGAGTTATTTAAACTTCATCTATCTTACGCAGTCTTAACTTGAATCAGGTCAATTAGTCTATTCGGATCAGATGGGGGTAATCTAAGTTTCGGATTGTCATATTTTACCGTGTTTCCAAGTCAACAACACCCAACAACAACAACAACAACTACTCCGTAACAACAAACAATGAGGGTTTCAGTGTTTCACTGTCAACAAAGTCTCTGATTTCTACATGTTCCTGATTCCTGAACAACAAACAACAAACAACAACAACAGGAAAACAACCTGAACATCAACAGGGAGAAGAAGAAATGAAGGCAGAAAGAATGACATTAATACTGGTAAACTTAGCAGGAATAATGGAGAAAGCAGATGAGTCAATATTACCAGGTGTATACAAAGAAGTGGGCCAAGCCCTACACACTGACCCGACGGGCCTGGGCTCACTCACCCTCCTTCGTTCCATTGTTCAATCTGCTTGTTACCCTCTTGCTGTTTATCTCTCTGCTCGCCATAACCGGGCCCACGTCATCTCTCTCGGCGCCTTTCTCTGGGCTGCCGCCACTTTTCTTGTCGCCTTCTCTTCCACTTTTACTCAGGTAATTTTTGTTTGAAAGAACCTTTTTCTTAACCTGGGTTTGAGTTTTTTGTGCAATTGTGAGTGTGATCTGAAATGGGTTTGTTTTGTTTTGATGATTTATGATTGATTATGAAGTTAATGTGTTTGATTTTGGTTTGATATTGATTGTTGGAATCATGGGTTTTAGGGTTTGATAGTGGGTTTGTGGAAAATTTGGGTGAATTATGGTGGAAATGTGTTGCATTTTGATGATTAGGGTTGTTTAATTTGTACCAATATATTGCCCCATTTTTGCATGTCATGTCTTTAGCTTGTGTCTTTATGCTCAAGTGATGATCTTTAGCAAAATGGTGGGCCGGAGGTGGGCGCGGGTGGTAGCGGGAGGTGTTGTGGTCATGCCGAGCTGTTTTTGGTAGACCCTTGATCCTACTGATGAGTGATGATTTACTGTCTTAGTGATATATTCACCATAGTGCTCGAGCATGGTGGAGGAAAGGAGAAGGGAGGAGGGGATGGGTGATGAAACTGCAGAGAGGCTGTTCCGATTACACTCTTGTTTGTATGGATGCTTTACACTTTTGATCGAAAGGGAAATAACTAACCTATTAGGCTAAAACTCCCTTTCGGAGTAAGAAGTAGTGAGAGAGCATGGTTGAGTAAAGGAGAAGAGAGGAGGGGAGTGGAAAGGGGTGGAGGCTGTTTGTAGTAGATCCTTGTTAATTGAAACGGATGCTTTAGAATCTTAATTGAAAGGGACTTGGCTGACCTAGTAGGCTGCCTAATAGCCCGAAAGGAGTAAGAAGTAAAGAGGAGTGTGCTGATGCATTCTGTTGAGAATGGACCGAATTTGTTTGTATTTGCAATTAACTCCCAATCGAGATCATGTTGCTCCTTGATCCTTTACTTGTGTTGAATAATGGGGTGGATGTTACTAGTTGGTTTGCTTGGTGTTCTCCTGGAAGTTTGTGGAAAGAGCTGCTTTCTTTATTTGTTGGCATCTTAATGAGAGATGAAACAAGGGCAAGAAAGCTGGACATCTCGGAATTAGAAGTTTTGTCGATATGGAATGTCAACTAATTTGCAGGTCTTTGTGAAGTTTTCATCAAGTCTGCTAATCCTGGGGAGTTGTATCTATTCATATCATTTGCTTGCTTTAGAAGCATTAAGTTTTTGGATTCTGTACTTTGAAGAGAGCTTGAAAGTTAGTCCCTGGTATTTCTAGAGTGGACAAACTTAGGCGCATAATTTCTTTTTTCAGACCTTTGAACACATTGTTCATCAGTCTTTCACTGGTCATAGAGGAGAAATGATCTTTGTACTGGAACTTTTATACTGGAATGGAGACTTAAGCACCTTTCTCTTTCATTAAAGTATGACAAAATGCACTGGGGCGTTAAGGAGAGATCTGTGAGATATATAATCTTTAGCCTTTTAATAGTTGTAAGTGAAAAGGATGTGAATTTTGGAGGGTAGGAGCTGATGTTAGACATATTTATATGTATTTGCATTTGCAACTAATGCAGGTGGAAGAGAATAGCTGGAATATAGAAGGAACGGAGGGTGGACTCTAAGCAGTTTGTGTTAGTTAGGAGTAAAAATAATAGGCTACTATCTCTTCTAGATCTTTTTGATTTTGTTGACGTAATTCAACAAGAAAGGAAGGGAACAGAAAGTAAAAGAAGAGAAGAGAAAAGAAAGGAAGGACACTTACGTTGCCGTTTGTCCGGCTCATTTACTAGTAACTTGGAGTAATGGAAAGAAACTGTGAGAAATTAAGTTGTGAACTTTATTCCCACCCAAATTTCACCGCTTTAAGGGTTTGAACAAGTTTCAGTAAGAAAACATGCTCATTTGACTTTCTTTGCTTTCTGCTCTCTCTACCAAACAAGCTGAGTGATGAGCAATGAACCAGTTCTCAAATCAATGATTGATACTCATTATTGTGATCTCATTAGTCAGTGTGTGTTAATCTCTCTAGTCATGACTTGCTGTATCATTGTTTCTTGGAAAGATTTATTATTTGTCACTCAGTTTGAGTTTAGCATTGCCCACAAACTGAAAAAAATTTGAAATCTGTCTCTAAGAAATATTGTATTACAAGCATAGCCGATCCCCCAATCATTTTGGGAATAAGGCTTGGTTGTTGTTGTTGTTGTAAGGATCAAGTTCGTGCAAATGAAATGGAATCTTGGTAAAGCTAACACTTGGTAGTAGTAAGTTTCTGATTCAATGTCCTCATGTCATGTTGGGGAGAGTTCCACTTTTGACTTGTGAAAAGATGTGTCAATTGAATATGTCATGCAGTGTAAAATGCATGTGGTCATATTGGTCTGGGGCTCTGGGCAGTAAACATGAGTATTTCTTATGAAATTTTTTCTTTTCCATTCGTGGAGGATATTCATAGTTCAGTTTCAATTTCACTTGCCGTTTATATGCTAGGTTTCGCCTTCATTTTGTTGTAATGGGGGATGTATCATATTTGGTTTCCGGTATGTAGCTGGAAATTTGTGACTTTGTCTATGCTTTCTTAATCTGTTCCTGCATATGAAATTGCTCCAACGTTGCATAGTTTTTGAGTTTATATGCCTTCTATAACTTCTAAGTGGACATCTCAGAGGCGGATAGCATATTGCCAGTTCAATGTTCTTTTTCCTCCACCTGATAATTTACTTAGTTTTCACTTAGTATTTTGTTACTTAGGTTGCTGTCTCAAGAGCACTTAATGGAATAGGACTTGCAATTGTAGCTCCTGCTATTCAGTCTCTTGTGGCTGACTCTACTGATGAGAGCAATCGAGGAACAGCATTTGGCTGGTTGCAGCTGACAGCCAATCTTGGTGCAATTTTGGGTGGGCTATGTTCAGTGTTAATTGCTCAAATAACGGTTATGGGAATTCCAGGGTGGAGGATATCCTTCCATATGGTCGGAATAATCAGTGTTATTGTTGGTATTTTAGTCCGCCTGTATGCCAAAGATCCACATTTTTCTGATGATAGCACTAAAGTCCGCAGCCAGATTAGCAAAGGATCTTTCAGGTCACACATGAAAGAATTAGTAAACGAAGCCAAATCAGTTATTAAGATACCCTCTTTCCAGATTATCGTTGCCCAGGGTGTTATGGGCTCGTTTCCTTGGTCAGCTTTGTCATTTGCGCCTATGTGGTTGGAACTCATAGGTTTTTCTCACACAACCACAGCATTCTTACTTGGACTATTTACTCTTGCTGGTTCAGTTGGAGGATTATTTGGAGGATGGCTTGGAGACAAGTTGTCTAGGAAGTTTCCTAATGCTGGCAGGATAGTTTTGGCTCAGATAAGCTCTGGATCAGCAATCCCTCTCACAGCTCTGCTTCTATTGGTTTTGCCTGATGACCCTTCTACCGCTATCATGCATGGCTTGATCATGTTTATCACTGGATTTTTCATATCCTGGAATGCTCCTGCGACAAACAAGTAAGTCTTACCAAGCCTTGGCTCTTTTGTTTTGTTCAAACTGCAGGACCATTTTGGAATGCACAGTTCATGTAGAAGAACTGAAACCTAGTTTGGGTAGCCTGGGCCGAGGCTCTTAATTTGGACTTCGGTTTAGGGAGAACCTAGAAGCATTATCTTATTGTAGTCCATAACATTCTTACCGTACTTAAGGGCCTGGAATCTGCTGAATTTGTGGCTTTAGTAGTCAAAATGTTTGGTATGATAGTGGTCTTTAATATCAAGGAAGTTGCATGTCTCTAGTGACTAGTGAGCAACTTTCCATGATTGTTTATAATGAGCGAGTACTATCCTCATGGAGTAATTCGTCATTGAGAGTCGTTTTGGTTTCCTTGCGTAAGTAGGTTCCTTTCCAGTGAATATTTTTTGAATTAATTTCTGCAATTGTGTGTGTTTGACTGTCTAAATGTGATCCCTGTACCCCGCCCTAGGAGGGATTCTCATTTGAGACGGTGGATAAATGGCTATGATTTAGCTCTTGAATTTCCTCATATTCTGGTTTTCATTTCCTAAATGTTGCTGCGTCTTGAATTGAATACTCGCCGTTTGCAATGTCACTACAATAAGGGGACAAAGAGTTACTTTTGGTATTGCTTGAGTTTAATTGGTGTTTTTCTTCAGCCCCATTTTTGCAGAAATTGTCCCTGAGAACTCTAGAACAAGCATCTATGCATTGGATCGTTCCTTCGAGTCGATACTCTCATCTTTTGCTCCTCCTGTTGTTGGTCTCTTGGCGCAGCATGTTTATGGTTTCAAGCCTGTTGCTAAAGGATCCACCCTCTCACAAGAAATTGCAACAGATCGTGGGAACGCTGCATCATTAGCGAAGGCTCTTTATGCTGCAATTGTAGTTCCGATATCACTATGTTGCATTATCTACTCATTTCTGTATTGCACGTACCCGAGGGACAAAGAGCGTGCCCAGATGCATGCTTTGGTTGAGGCTGAAATGCAACAAATGGAAGTTGAGCAATTGATTGATGAACAATACCCTTCAACTGAGTTGTTAAAATCAGAAGAATTGCATTTCCAAGATGAAGGGTTTGAAATGGATTACGAAGTGGTGGATAATGTGCCTATACGTGATGCTGATGAATGAACAATCGTTCATCAGCGATCATAATCACATCTACGAACATGATAATAATGTACATATTGAATCAGGGTGCTCAAGTCACAGAAAAGTTTTGGAATCTTCAGGGGCCGAGTAAAGATACCGCCATTATAGGTTCAGAGTTTTGTAATTCAAGTACAGAATAGTTCGTCCAGAAACTTCCCTCAATGCATAAAGAAAGCATGTACAGCAATACAGGTTCAATAACACTCCTTTCTCATCGTCACTTTTGTCATCTAATCATCTTCATAGTACTCGTCGTTTTTTTTTTTTTTTTGACAAATGATGCATCTCCATACTATATGAAAGGAAAGAAACGGAAAGAAGTCAACATATTACATACTAGGAGGCTAACTCTGGTAACACCTAGGAAATGCCGAGATCAAAACCAAAAGATAGCATTGTTAGTTCTAAACCAACTGGAAACGGAAACCTGCTTCGGCTGTACCTGGTCGTTTTAGACCTCTTTTTTCACGGGGAAGAAGGGTGTAAGCCGAGGGCGCACCCGTTATGGTATATGATAATTTGTTCTAATGCTTTACTCAGGCAATTTTAAAGTCAGGATGGTAATAGTATAGTGATTATAGTCCCTTAACTTTCATACCGTCTACATCCCAAGTTATGAAGAGTTTCTATGGATTGTTTAGTCTACCAATACAGCCTGGAGACACCTATAAGGTCTTATTTTGGATATTATGCTTACTACCACAAAAACTTTGGGTAAAACGTTCCAATCTGATATTTTTTCCAGAGTGCAAAGCTCATCTGTTATCCTTGAGATTTCGACACTGACTGAAGCAGCTTTTGAACTGGAGCTATCTAGGAATAGCTTGTCCTCCTAGACTTATTGAAGAGTGAAGACAGCTGTTTTTGTGCATGTAGGAGAAGCAGACTAATATAAAGTAATTAATATACATCCTTTGTTTCACTAAATCTTTATGCGTGCGTAAAAAAAACCCGAAAGAATAAAACTAGGAACAAAATAGCTGAACTTACACCATTTCTCTAATAAAAAGTAGTATTTGTGAAAAGAGGTCCAAAAGTGTGAACTGTGAGAGGAGGATGTGCGGAGATTACCCGTTAGAGGTGTGAGAATGGTCGATCCCTTTAGCAAAACACTTGATTATCTTAAGTTTTCCTGATAGCTCTTTGATAAGGACATTGGTGTCGATGAAAACTACCTGTCCTAGTTGGCGATATGGATATGCATGGCTTAATGTATCCTATGACTAAGACACATTCTTGTCAAATGATGGCATAAAAAGTTGAAGATGATAGACTTAGAACATCTCTAGGATCCAAGTTGTCCGAGAAAAGACTCACGAGTGACACGAGAAATAACATCATTGGAATGCCGTTCACTTCACTCAACACCAAATGCAAAGGTTGTTTTTTGTTTGTGGTGATTTCGGTTGTCTGGCTTTTTAGCTGTGTTCTCTGTGTTAAGTTGCTACTTTAGGAATTTAGGATCGTGAGACATGAGAACACTTTCATCCTTTAACTTCAACATCGAAACGTGTTTTGATTAAAGCCATAATAAGCAGCCTCTCTATGTTCTGAAATAATGTTAGGTTTATGATCAGACTCGACCTTTTCGATCAATTCATGCTTGCAAGGTTGAACCCTCTTAAACCAATACTCCGTACTCCCTATGTCCTACAGGTTCAAAAAGAAATTAGTTCAAAGTGTTCGGGTTTTTTTTTTTTGGTTGGCCAAAATGAGTGGCATTTTTATCATGTGTCCTAAAATGCATGTCAGGCTACCTCCCTATTGCCAGCTCTTACAGATAAGCTCTAGTTGGCTGCAATCACATTCATTGCAAAGAGTCGTAGAAGTTAGAGTTGATATTTGACATTTTTCATGATGCACTCAGCAATTACTTAATTTGCTTCTGTCAGCCTGCACTGCGGAAGATATCTTATTAATGAACAAAATGGCTAGTCATTCCCATAATTTCTGAGTAACATGTTAAAGAACATATTTTTAGAGTATGTTTTGACTACAAATCACTCCCGTCAAGTTCAACCTTTCCATAGATTTGAAATCTCTCTGAGAATACTAGAAAATCGACGTTGAGGAGGTTAGTTAGGTCGTAGTAAAATGTTTTGACATGGTAAAATACTCGTCTATCTATTGATCGAGTATCCTTCTAATTTAGTAATTTGAAATGATTCGTCCATAATAGTGATACCACCATAATCCATGTAAGATTAATGACACCTTTGAAGCTGTTATATGACTTTATGACATAATCCTCTCCTCAATCCTCTTGCTTATGAACCTCACTAATAACAAGTCTTGCAAATCAGTCAGTCAAACAAAGTGTTCCATCAGAGTTTGTACTAAGTTACTCCAACTCGACTAAAAGTATCCAACACTGGTGCGTATCCTACTATCGTACTCGACCATTCTATGTTGTGTTTGGTCTACAATGAAGGATAAACGTGACACAACTTACATACCTGAATGTCGAATATTTGACACTCGACACGGGTACATGAAGTAATATAAGGAGTCCCAAGTGACGTAGGCCTTGGTCATGTTTTTGGAGGACAGCTCCTTGGTTGAGGGAGCCAGTGCAGGTGCAGCTACTCGTCTATCCTTTGTGTGTCATGACAAAGCCGACCGACGCACACACTCACTCTCGTCTATACTTCCACCTGTTGATCTTCCTCTGCCATGCAATAGAATCTCTCCTCTTTTTTCTCCTTGTTAACCTCACTATTTTCACCCTCCTTCATCAATACACTATCCAAACTTTTATTATATAGTATTTATATTCCCCTCATTTATAACAATCTCCCGGTTTCTCCTATATAAATACTTCTGAAACATTACTTAAAACACACACCCATATAAAATTAATCAAAAAGTTTAAAGATGGGATCTAAAAAGATGATGATTTTAGTGTTTTTAGTGGAAATATTGATCATGGGTGTTAATGGGGGAAATCTAATGCAAGATTTTGATATATCATGGGGTTATGGGAGGGGTAAATTTGTGAACAATGGCCAAGTTATAACCTTAACACTTGATAGTCTTACAGGTTCTGGCTTCTACTCTAAGCATGAGTATCTCTATGGCAAGATAGACATGCAGCTTAAGCTCGTTCCTGGCAACTCTGCTGGCACCGTCACTGCGTACTATGTAAATATTTACTCACTTAAAAACACAATGTAGTTTTGGTAAGACGGTTTTATGATAAGACGTGGTAACAAATAGACACGTGGCTTATGAGATGTCGAGTGATCGTTATGTCCTATCATAGAATCGTCTTACCAAGTTTTCGCGAAATTTATTTGACTACTCCGCTTATGGATTGATGATGGTAATTGTATGTTTGACTTTTCAGTTGCGGTCACAAGGAGATGCATTTGACGAGATAGACTATGAGTTCCTAGGGAACTTGACGGGGCAGCCGTACACAGTGCATACAAATGTGTATACAGGTGGGAAAGGAGACAGAGAGCAGCAGTTTCACCTTTGGTTTGATCCTACTACTGATTTTCACACTTACTCCATCTTGTGGAATCCTCACACTATTGTGTAAGATTTGCTTCTCAAACCTGTTCATTTTTAACCAAGTAGTGGAGTTTTTAAAGGGCAATGATAACGCCACAAAATGAATCAAATAATCAACGCTCTTTTGTACCTGACGGGTTTATAGGTACAAAAGAGCGTGGATCAGTTGATTCATGGGAACTCTCACTGCCTTTTAATTGATGGAATTGACTGTGTTGGTCCACGTAACCCTTCATTGACCCACCAGTCACCTCTGTTTCCTTTGTTTTTTAAAAATAAATGCTAATGATGTCGGCCCACTGTCCCCCACTCACCTCTCAACAAGTTAATACTTCATTTTCCAATAATCATAACTGTGTTTCTCCCTCTTCTTCCCCGACCTCTCTTCCTCTTCCTCCAACAATGGCGACTGTTTCACTAAGCCTTCCCTTGCCGTGTCCGTCTGTCAAATGAAGAGTCCAAGCCGGATTTTGTACCCGGATCCGTGTCGTGTCGTGTCGACAGGGGTACAGGGCCATATATGCCGAGTCCGCGTAACACAGATGTCTACCCATTTTAAACTGTGCTCTTAGATTACACTCTTTCCGTTTTCTTGAACTTTTTACTTTGATTTATAAGTGGGGGAGGAATTCAAATCAAACATTCAAATGCATAAAATTGAAAGAAACAAAGGTAGTACTTCTTAAGTACTTGACATTGTTACACAAGAAGTTTCCCTTCTACAGGGTGGCTAGGAAATAAGAATGTAATAGTGAAGGTAAAGCTATGGTAGTTCTAATACGCACCGAATTTCTCTCGGGTCATATTCACTTCAACTTAAGAAAACGATGAGTTCAGTTTAGATCATGTGAATTTAATCGTAGAAACTTCGAAGCAAACAGAAGAAAACCATAGTGCGCTTATTGGTCAAATTGTCACTATTAGACAATTGGGTTTGATTGTTAGTTGCATGTGGTATGCTAAGGTCTACACATCAAATATGACTATGAGAAAAGTGTTACTGCATGGCTTTGTTTATGTATGTCCTGTGTCTATAAGATTATAACAGTATATAACTGGACCTTTAGCATTATCTAGGAAGTCGTTGTCTCACATCGAAAAATTAAAAACTCTTGCAGCTTTTCGATAGATGAAGTACCCATCAGGGAGTACAAAAACAGGGAGGCACAAGGCATCCCATTCCCAAAGTTAAAGCCAATGCGGCTGCACTCAAGCTTATGGAATGCAGATCAATGGGCAACTCAAGGTGGCCGAATCAAGACAGATTGGAGCAAGGCGCCCTTCACTGCGTCCTACAGGAACTTCAGGGCCGATGCCTGTGTCAAGGTCGCAGGAAGATCGTCCTGTCCACCCTGGCTGACTCGAACTCTTGATGGCTTGAGCCAAAGTCGGCTCAATTGGGTCAGGAAGAAGTTCATGATCTATAACTATTGCACTGATACTAAGCGTTTCCCTCAAGGCACACCTAAGGAATGCCATGTTCGACAGTGAATTAACAAGTTAGCAAGATATGTGTATTACATATGTTATGTGTTCATCTTGCACTGAAAAATAAGCTTGGTCTACAAGATGTTGATGCTCTCTCTTGTAAAGTTCTGTACAATAGTAATTAGGTTGTAGACTTGAAGCTTTATTATGAATGAGTACACAACTAAAGTAGTTCAGTGTTTAGTCCCTTCTGCTAATTTGCCTACTTATAACGAGTAAGAGCTGACAAAAGTTATCTCGACAAGCATGCATGTATACCGAGAGTCCGATTCTAGTGAATTATATTAGACTGACTTATTGTTGAAAAATGACATGTTATATACAGACTGTGTATGTGAGAATTGGGACGTGTCCTGACTCCTAAAACTCGGTCAATTCAAAGCTTCATATCTTCAAAACATCGTCAAAATGCATCATTTTAATCATTGAATTGATCTCAATTGTTGCATAGATTATGGTTTTTGAAACACATTAGGCGCACATTGAAACCAAAAATTTCACCTAAGACTGTTACAACTCCACACTTCACATATACATCGTAATATTGTATATCATTTAAAAACGGAGAAATTGCGTGGTAGAACATTTCTATGATTACTCATTCTTTGTTCATTATGATCCGCTAATTTTGTAACTTTATGCACATAGTATCGTCGAGATTTGTAAGCCAACCAACCTAATGGCCACCTGAACCACAAATTCCATCTAAGACAAGGAGTAGGTAAAGGTGACAACTGGTGATGATTAATTGAAATTCTTTCCCCACACGCCACACGGGTGTTCTTCTTGAGAGATCAAGTCGAGATGTTGAATGGCAAGAAAAGGAATTCTAGAACAAAAACAACCCAGTAATTATTAAGCACACGGAGACAGACACTTACTTAACTTTAATGCACATTATAATCTGTATTAACCCTTTAAAAACCATTCAATTTTGTGGTCACACACACATCACACTCACAGTAATCCATGACCCAACTTTTATATATGCAAATTTGTCATATTCTATTCTACGAGTATTATTGATGTTGAAACCTTCCTCAGTTTGGCACTTGCCTTGTGCACGGAGCGGATATGCATTACATCTTTTGTGTTTTTCATTTGTTGACGTTTTGTATTTTCGCGTTAGTTAGGAAAAATGAGTATGTGGCATGATTAGACAAATGAAATGGAAGTATCGATTGAGATGCAAATGGACTGCAAAAACGATAAAACAAGGTTATTCCGGTTAATCTAGTGTGCCTAGCTAATTTGCCAAACAAGTAAGCGCTGACGGAAGAAACATCGCCGAATACAGACCATAAACACTTTGCAAACCGTGAAACAAGATCATCCTTGTAAATTTAACACATTGTTATTCATGTCCGAAATCCATCTTTGTATATACAGATTACGCACTCTCTTCATTATATTGAATTTTTTACTTTTTTTTTAACTAAATAGTAAAAAGTATATGGAAAGAGTACAGCACAAGTCTCCGCGTTTGATCAAATTACCAACAAGAAGAAGACGTCAACTTTGGTCACCTCCTATACCAAAAAGGCAGGCAACCAAAGTTCACTACCCTCTGTTTTTCATGCTTATTTAGTGCCCCATGCAAAGGCACCAGCTGTTTCTTATTCATAACTTTATGATTTATGAACCTTCTTCGTTACGCTCCTTGCCCAATTTCAAGTCAACTTGTCATTTTCTTCACTATAACCGACCCTTATCCTTTTACCATTACCATACATTATCCTGATTTCTACCCATATATATACCCCTGCCCTCATGCACATTTTTGTATCACCGAATCATAACGTTTCATAATATATACAACCTATACTCCTATAGTTTTATAACACATAAATACATTCCTCACATTATATTGCACACTTGAATGTTCCCCATGGCTCCTGCTACTACTTTTGTTCTTCTACTTGTCACTTTGGTTGCAACAGCCTCCGCAGCCGGCAATCTCAACCAGAATATCGACGTTACCTGGGGCAATGGCCGCGGCAAGATCCTCAACAACGGCCAGCTTCTCACACTCTCCCTCGACAAGGGCTCCGGGTCCGGCTTCCAGTCTAAGAACGAGTACTTATTCGGTAAAATCGATATGCAACTTAAATTCGTACCAGGAAATTCCGCTGGAACTGTCACTACCTTATACGTAAGTCCTCCACTCATATAAATACCATATCGATCAAAAGTATACTCCATCCGTTTTTTTCATATGTTAACGTTTGTCAACTTACAGTTATCATCTCAAGGAGCTACACACGACGAAATTGACATGGAATTCTTAGGCAATGTTACCGGTCAGCCTTACACTCTACACACCAATGTTTTCAGCCGCGGCCAAGGTGGCCGGGAACAACAGTTTCGTCTCTGGTTCAACCCGACTGCCAACTTCCACACTTACTCCATCCTCTGGAATCCTCAGAGCATCATGTAAGTTATTAGCCAACTCCACAAACACACACTCTTTTACGTAAATTTCGTAAAAATGAGATAGCGTCATCTAAAACGTAATTTATACGAGTTTTTCAGATTTTCTGTGGACGGTACACCCATCAGAGAGTTCAAGAATATGCAAAGAATTGGAGTACCATTTCCAACCAGTCAACCAATGAGGGTGTACTCGAGCCTGTGGGATGCCGAAGATTGGGCAACCCAAGGTGGACGGGTAAAAACAGACTGGAGCAAAGCACCATTTACTGCAGCATACAGGAATTACAATGCTGATGCCTGTGTTTGGATCAACGGTAAATCTTCTTGCCGCGGTTCGCCCTCGGCCGCTGCTTGGATGAACCAACAGCTTGATGCGACTAGCCAGAAGAGGATGCATTGGGTGCAGAAGAATTACATGATTTACAATTACTGTACTGATTTTCAGAGGTTTCCACAGGGTCTTCCTAAAGAATGCAGGGCGTCTAAGTTTTAGGGGTTAAAACACATTAATTAATTTGGCCTATTTTGCTAGTGTAAATCTATTAGTATGATTATTTGTTGTGTACAAAGTGTTAGATAAGTTGTATAATTATTCTTTTTAGTAAATTTGATTGTAATGTGGAGTAAGTGGTAATATTAATGATAAGAGCTAAGTTTTTTATTCATACATTTGTTTATCTCAAAAATCATAAGTTTGAATTTCCAATACTAGTGGTTTTGTTGATTATCTACAGACTACAGGCAAAACAGAGTAGCGGTCCATAGCAAAGATAATCATTTTCATGAATGATTTAACTAGTTACATTGTATATTTGTGTAATAATGTATACTCCCTAAATAGAAAATAAAAATAAAAATGAAAGAGTCGTTGTCTTAAAAGAAATTTAGTACAAATAGCATAAGTCTGAAGTATTCATATCGTCTCTCAAGAATTGATTTTTAGTTTTTTTATGACTGATTAAATGTTTTTCACGGAAACAAACAATACACATATCATTTCTCAATAGAACAAACACAAAAAGAGTAGTAACGTAGTCTAACCATGTACGGAGTAATCAATTCCACTCCTCAAGGACTAGCGTCCTCTCGATTCTTCTTGTACAATTGTATATCATCCACCCTTCCATCCTAGCACATAGGTAGAAATCTGCAATAAAAAGAAACGTTAATACTGAAAATCTACAAGTTTAGATGTTTGGATGTCAATCAATTCGTTTAGAAAGTAAATGCACCCTCCGATTGATAATTGGCGAGAAGTAAGATGTAAAATTTCGGACGTCAATCAATTTCGGAGTAGGATGGTTCTCCGCTTTGGCTTTTTCAATCTTACTTGGCTCATCATAACAACAAAAACAACGACAACTACAATTAAATGCTCACGAGTCATATTTAACTACGAACCTTACTCTTATATATAAAACGCGTAATAACTGTTACAGTACTTTTACACACTATCTCCATCCAACTTCAAAAATTTGGAAGAAAAATGGGCAATGATCCAATTCTTTCCCTATTCTTCCCACTAAGATGGCTACTATCCAAACATGAATTAATCTAAAAATTTCTCAACAGTATAATCAGCTGCCAACTCCATTGACTTTATTGCATAATCAATAATGCCACATCAGATGACCCTCTACATTGAATAGTTAATCATAATTGATTACAGTTCACTAGTAAAGGGCCACTAATACCTTGATCTTATTAAGCCGCCTACCCCAGGTAATTATAGGACACTGCCCATTGGAGTTAGGGTAGCAGTCTACTCGTTTTAAATTAGGGACCAAATATTACTGGTTATGAGATATGACAATTGGTGTTATATAAAGTTAAACTTTCCGCTAACACACTCTAATCCACTAGCTCCATCCTAATCTAATCCCTAAATCATTCTAATCCACTAGCAATAAGATAATGTCATAGTATTGATTGAACTACTACATGTTGGGACACAATTCATCAATTAATAACCAATTAGTAATTGCATCTAATGAAAACAAAAATGAAAGTTTTGGTATCTACCATCTACGTGAACCAAATCGGCTCAAATTTTGAATAGATCGGATTCAAGCCAAATGATGGAATAAAGTATCATGGCTGACTAAATCGATTCCATTTCTTATATTCCAAAGTTAAACTAAGTCAGCACATCCTCGACAAAACTTTCGTTTTGGATTATTCAGAAGACTATTATTGGTCCTTTTCAATTCAAAGGTATAATGGGACTCTTCCTATTCTAAGCATAACATATGCGGGAGCACTCGAGACACTGATTTATGGTTTGAGTGAGCACCAAAAAGCTCGGTGAAATGACACATAATAGAGAACTCCCAAAGGCTAAAGGCCCTTAAAAACTTGGACAAAACTCAACTTTGGTATAAGCAAAACCTTCCTCAAAAGCCACCTACCTTTAAATTTTAGGTGCACTTGAGTTGCCTTTCCCTTGTGAGGCAAAAGATCAAACTCAACTTTAGGGGGGTCGAGAAGCAGCAAGTTGTAGTCAGTCAGTCACACCCTCATTTACATGCACCAGCTGTTTCACGTTCATAATTTTGCATCCTTCTTACCAACTTCCTTTCATTCTCCACTTCAAGTCTTTTTCCTAACACTTATTACCTTCACTTAGCCGCCTTTTACGATCTCTCTCCTTTTATTTTTGGCCATTTCTTCCTCAATATAAATAGAGGCTTCCCATGCACACTTTCAAATCATCCAACCAAAACACTCTTCTCTCTCTCTCTTTTACATTATTACATACATATACACGTACGTACATTTCACCATTCTACTACCATGGCTTCAATCTTAGGCATTTTCCTACTTGCTTGTTACGTGATTTCCGCGGCTTCTGCTGCCGGTAATCTCAATCAGAATATTGACCTCACTTGGGGTGATGGCCGTGGCAAGATCCTTAACAATGGCCAGCTTCTTACACTCTCCCTAGACAAGGCCTCTGGCTCTGGCTTCCAGTCTAAGAACCAATACCTCTTTGGAAAGATCGATATGCAGCTAAAACTCGTTCCTGGAAACTCTGCTGGAACTGTCACTACCTTATACGTAAGTTACACTCGAAAATGTCACTAAAACTATAATACATAGTATCTTCTATGATACATATACTTACAATTCTTCATCATTTTGCAGTTATCATCCCAAGGAGCAACACATGACGAAATAGACCTCGAGTTCTTAGGTAATGTTACTGGCCAGCCTTACACACTACACACTAACGTGTTCACCCAAGGTAAAGGTGGCCGGGAACAACAGTTTCGTCTCTGGTTCGACCCTACTTCCGACTTCCACACCTACTCTATCCTCTGGAATCCCCGGAGCATCATGTAAGTACTCAATTTTACAGGTCGAGTAGTACAAACTATTGAAACTCGATTGCTAAGTACATACTTATCTGACCAGGTTACTGTATGATTTCAGATTTTCAGTAGACGGTACTGCCATCAGAGAATTCAAGAACTTGGCATCAATTGGAGTTCCATTCCCAAACAGTCAGCCAATGAGGATGTACTCGAGCCTGTGGGACGCCGAAGACTGGGCAACCCAAGGTGGACGAGTTAAAACAGACTGGAGCAAAGCTCCGTTTACTGCTGCATACAGGAACTACAATGCTGATGCCTGTGTTTGGGTGAATGGTAAATCAACTTGCTCTGGTTCACCCTCGGCTTCTGCCTGGATGAACCAGCAGCTTGACTCGACTAGCCAAAAGAGGATGCAACTGGTGCAGAAGAATTACATGATTTACAACTACTGCACTGATGTTCAGAGGTTTCCACAGGGTCTTCCTAAAGAATGCAACTTTTAACATTTAAACTGCAGAACACAAAGATGATTGTTTTTGTGTGTTCTTGCATATATTAGCGCCTAAGTGATTACTTTTTTTGTATCTAGTAGTTTTTGTACAAAATTATGTGGGATATATATATATATATATATATTCTTTGATTTCATTGTAATATAAGTTGTGAGTAATATTAAAAAGTTTAAGCTGTATTATTCTTACATTGGTTCATATCTCTCCAACATTTGAATTCTAAATGCTAAGTTTACAGTCATCAACAACACAGCATACTCTGCAACTGCGATTTGGTTGGTCACTGGCCAACATTACCTCAGTGCCTCAGAGATTCACGTCACAAAACAAGCCTTGCCTCTACGTGTTGAAAAAATAAAGATATTACTTACGAACAAACTCTTTGTATTCAAAAAGAAAAATGCTAATCCCTAGATACTAACAAACTCCGCGGTCACCAACCCTCATGCATATCAAAGTATCTTAGTCTTAGTACTAAAATAATTCGAGTCTACGATAAGTCAACGTAGAAGGAATTGCAATAAACGTGGAGACGTAGAACCACAAAGACAAAAATCAGAAACCAGCTAGGTGATGTTTACCCACACGGCCTTATCCACCATATACACATTAACACATCCATGATATTTCAAAAATAAAAAATTAAGTGATATAGAAAAATCTCGGATATATTCCTAACTACCTTCCTCTACTTATGATTTTAATGGCTAAGCCACTCGAACAGGAATGGACCATTCATTTTGTTTTTACAAAGAACGCAAAATAGAGAAAATTAAGAACTCGTCCTCCCAAGAGCAAACAATGAAGATAAATGACCCTACTAATCATTGTTACCTTAGTATTCACTAGTAACGTAAATATCACACATCAGTGTAGGACGATTTCTTGTTTGCGTTATCCCGTACACATCATCGAGATAAATTTACTACACATTTACCTACAGGCAACACTACAGGTCCAATTTGAATGCATCCTACTACCAGTTTTTTTTTTTTTTTTTTTTTTTAAACCTCTGTTTAATGAAAATCTGACTTTATGATCATCCTTAATTTTATTTTCTCGTTGCTGTGCAGTTTCGCATTTTCGGCGGGTAAGATGTAAAATTTCCATTTAGATTCTCAGATAAACCCGGAAACGAAGATTTTAACCAATAAAAGATATTACACATAGAGAGAGGGTGAGATAAAATAACGGAGTTACCACTCCAACCTCACTCTTCATTACATTGTAGACATTAGCAACTGGACAAAGGTTTACATCAATTATTTCGAATTGACTATGACCACCTCTCCCCCGAGTTTTAAGTTTTTAACACTATTACATTCTCGGGACGGCACCAATCGAGCTCAATACGTCTGAAGGATCCTATTTGAGTAAACCCATGTACCGTGTGCGGTAACAGAAAATCCGTGGAGGGCCAAAAGTCGGCCAAGTTTGAGTCAACCCTTTACACCACAAGGGCATTATGAGTTTTGACCAAAGACTAGTCTTACAATTACAGAAAATTAAAATCTTAAGTGCCCCATGCAAGGGCAACCAGCTGTTTCACGTTCATCATTTGACGCCTTCCTTCCTGGTCACACTTTCCTACCCTTTTTTCACTCAATTTCACTCTACCAACTTCTTTAGCCGCCTCTCATCTTTACTGCCATATATACCCTTTCTCCATGCACGTATTAGAATCATTCTCAACATAACATAAGTCACTCATTTGCATATTACCGAACTATGGCTACTACTGCTAATTTGCTACTCGTTTTCGCCTCTTTGATTGCTGTGGCGTCTGCTGCCGGCAATTTCTACCAGAATTTTGATCTCACTTGGGGCAATGGCCGTGCCAAGATCCTAAACAATGGCCAGCTTCTCACCCTCACCCTAGACAAGGACTCTGGCTCCGGATTCCAGTCTAAGAATGAATACCTCTTTGGGAAGATTGATATGCAACTCAAGCTTGTTCCTGGTAACTCTGCAGGGACTGTCACTGCTTATTATGTAAGTCTCCATTCACAAGTCATTTTAGTTGACAAGGTGATCCATAGATATGTGTTGTCTGATTATTCGTCTTAACCTTACAGTTATCATCCCAAGGGCCTACACACAACGAGATCGACTTCGAGTTCTTGGGAAATGTCTCTGGACAACCTTACACTCTTCATACCAACGTTTTCAGCCAAGGGAAAGGTGGCCGGGAACAACAGTTTCGCCTCTGGTTCGACCCAACTGCAGACTTCCACACCTATTCAGTCCTCTGGAATCCTCAGCGTATAATGTAAGTGATCAATTTCACTCTCTCAAATTTTCTAACCTAAATGCAACCTCACTATACCCTTGGTTCCTCAGTGTTTCTAACCTAAATGTTTATTTGGTGACAGATTTTCTGTGGATGGGACACCCATCAGGGAATTCAGAAACTTGGAATCCATTGGAGTACCATACCCGAAGAGCCAGGCAATGAGGATATACTCAAGCCTGTGGGATGCCGAAGACTGGGCAACTCAAGGCGGAAGGATAAAGACAGACTGGAGCAAGGCTCCATTCACATCTGCATACAGGAACTTCAATGCTGATGCATGTGTTTGGACCAATGGCAGATCGTCTTGCTAAGGTTCGGCCTCAGCCTCTACCTGGATGAACCAACAGCTCGATGGCACAAGCCAGAAGAGGCTACAATGGGTGCAGAAGAACTACATGATATACAACTACTGCACTGATTTTCAGAGGTTCCCTCAGGGACTTCCCAAAGAATGCGCTACCACCAAATTCTAAGCACAAAAACAGACCATTTTATACTATGGAAATTTTGCGACATAATGTATCTTTTGTTCTTTGTTGATATCGATTCATTTTTGAACAAAATATATGGATGTTAGTATTAGTATTCTTTCATTGTAACTTGAAGTTGTAAGATCAATATTAAGCTTGTATTCATTCTATGTATGAATAAGAGACAGTATAATGTACCTTCTATAAATCAGACTCCTAAAGTCCATAGATAACAAATGAAAAACAGTTACCAACAAAAGCGCATTGAGTAAGAATGGTGTGACAAACATAAACTTTCAAGTAAACACACAACAACAAAGCATTCGTTCCAAGATTATCAGTGCTCGGCTAACCTCTTAAGTAAATCAAGCATGGCAAAGAAGAATCAGAAAAATCATGAAGTTGAGCCGACTAAACTTGACCATTAAATGGTTTGCGTACCCAGTGCAAAGACATCATCTGAATAAACCAACCTTCCTAGTCCCAAACTCCCCTATCCATTTTGGGTGTTCTGTCTATGTCTTTTTTTTTTTTCATGAAACGACGATAGCATAGAACATAGAAAGCCATCAACCGGTTACAAGTTTAGGTCAATGACTGCAAACCTGCTACTCTTGGTTTCTGACTATGTCTTAGTTATGCTTATTTAACTAACTTCATCAAAGTTAATATCAGTACCAAAGAAAAAAAAAAACAGGAGTAAGCTAATTTTGGTAAAACTGTTGGAGCTTGGCAAAGGTAAGTAGAATTCCGCAAAATTGAGATCCTTAACAATAGCCAGCTTATCCAACTCCTAAGCATCTCTCTAAACAAGATCCTGAAATCCAGCTTTCATTTTAAGAACCCAATATCTTCAAGCGAACGAAGGTGCTGCTTGAACCTATTCTTAGAAGCTCTACCCAACCACAGGTTGTTTAACAACTATACTGTCTAGCAAAACTATGAAAGAGCAACAACACTCCTCAAAGGCTCTCCCACATTACGAGGTAGGGGGTTGGATGTATGCAACCTTACCCCCATCTCTAGCAAAACTATCATGTCTTATAATTCCTCATCACCAACTTACAGTTTCTTGTCCCAAATGACCTAATAGTTAATGAGACAGTTTTGCGTTCTTGTGTAAGTTCTCTGGTCAGCCTTCTTCTAACCCATTTTTCCAGCCAAGCGTCTAATAAACCTATCAGATCCCCAAAGGATCGTAGATAATAAAATCTAACGAAGAGAAACGGAAAAACAGAGTTCACGTACACTTTATAAATGCATTGAATTCAAGATTGAAATCAAAAACTCTGACCTTCAAAGTATTGTGTCTAACATTTTCTGTTGAATGGCACACGTCACGAACATGGAATCAGGGGAATCCTTTTGCAAAGTTGGAATGAGGAAAAAAACTCACGGCCTCTGGAATGGCAATCATTGGCAAGCCAAGCTGGAAGAGCGAATATAGGCTGGAACAGAGCTCTTTACTAAAACTTAGTCACGCGAGTTTTTGTCCAATACAGTATATGATTTTATAGTTGACGGTTCAACTCCAACTTAAAGACAGGATGGGGTCAGACGGACAGAAGCCTGCAGTGAACACAGAAAACTTCTATGGTTTATAAAGTGCAGCACACTGATAAGCAAAAGCTTTGAGCCATAGACTACTTCTATAGTTCACAGGATCAATTGTAATGTAAGCATTAGTCATCTACTCTACAACTTTAGCAATCCAGTGCTATTTTTCGATACTGAATTGTAGTGGATAGAATGACATACATCAAGATAATAAGCTTACTATAGCATTGCAACTTAACGTGATTAATAAATATGAATAGCTCAAATTTTGTATAAAGCAGCATATTCGATGGGCAACAATACACAAGTGCAAGCAAAAGATGTTGCTCATCTATGCAAAAGAGACTTTAGTCCAAAGTTTCACCATCAACATAGATAATGCATGGAATTTTCAGAGTGGGCGAGGCACTTACTGGCTTTGCAGAAGCAATGTCGTCAGGATAATGCCTTGATCGATTGAGAGTTCTTCTACAGTTCTGGAGCAATACTAGACACATGCTAGCTGACTGGTCAAGGTGACACAATTCACATAAACTCAGGACATATTTCATCAGTGCAGACACAGGTAAGCTGAAGTAGTACTTATTCGTTTCTTAGCTCTGAATCAGCAGGAGAAATAAATTCCAGCCACAAAGTTTGATGGTATTACAATATTTTGTTGTAACATTGTACTCTATACACGGATTTAGCACAAAAAGAGTATACAACAAAGATATACAGCGTGGAGATCGTGAACAGCAGAGTCAAACCTTACAGAGAGTCCACCCATTCATCCCAGAAGTATCTGCAAGCTCCTCATAATGCAGATGCAGAGTTTGAAAGCAACTTGGTCCACTGACACTATAACGAACTAAAGGTTCTCAGAAATTCAAATTTAACTGGGTTTTGTAGCAGATATCATAACGAATAACCCGTTCCTCATGCATCTAAAGTCCACTAAGCCACAAGTCGTACAGAGTTCTTGAAGCTCACATTCAGATAGGAAAATACGGGATCCTAAAAATTGTTGCAGGTACTACAAGCACCATGCAGATCAAACATGGAAATCAGAGCAATACAAAACCATGATAGCAAGCTAAGTAACTAAAAGACATTACTAAAATATCCAGGTTCAAGCCCATCTCAAAGTCTCATTTACCTCTCGAAAAGTGCTCCTAAATGGCAGCAGTGCCAAAGGGCCATCAGCAATCGTTGTCGTAGCAACAAACACTCCCCCAGGTCTTAAGACTCGACTAACTTCAGCAACCTGAAAGTTATCTCATCCCATAACAAGGCCATTTTACGTAAGCATTAAAATAAGTCAGTAGGAAAAAAAGATTTTAGAACCTAAGAAAGAAAAATAAAGAAAACACATCATAACCTATTAATAAAACCTTTTCCTAAGAGTTAAGACCCTTATTATCATCACTAATTTAATAGTCCTGATTACAGACTCTCTCTAACTCTCCGCTACTTATTTCTTCCAAGAATAAGCGAGTGCCACATAGTAGTGCATCCTAATTCCCTCCCTGTTGGACCTATGTATCCATGTAAGCATAGACCTATTGCAGATAACGACTAATATATCAAGAAGATAAAAAAATTAATTACTTATACACCCAATGATGCATAGTAAAAAGTCTTCAAATTCAGAAAAGCACAAGCTACTTGATCTGTGGGAGTATTGTTATCAAGCATCTCCTATGTGTAAGTGTAACTTTTGTCTTCCTATATAGAGACAACTCCCCGTATCCGCGAAGGTAGGATCCCCCAAGCGGAAAAACACAAATTACCCAAAACCGAAAACTCAACAAATTTGACTACAATCTACAAACCACAACCTAATATTCCTTTCTAAGGAGGTCTGAGAAGGTCAATGTCTAGGTCTATCTCCCCATCCTAGACTGCCAGAAAGACATTCTCTTGTTTGTTCCTTTCAATTACATAGTGTTCGGTCCAATAGTAAATCTTGTTTTAGTGTCATTAGTCAACATAGATCGTTAACCTTTAACGAGAGCGTATAAGTCTAGATGCATAGTTTCACACTCCAGGAATATATAAAACCAGCTTTTTCTTAATCTCTCTTAAGAGTCTCCTTTACATCACTCCTTCCTCTCAAGTCTATTTCCATCTTTCGATCAACTTCTAATCTTTCTCCCTTAATTTCATCTAGGTCCAGTTTGATTTGACAGAAAACTTGTTCCTGGAAAATGACCTTCCTCATCTCTGTTTTGTTTGGAAGGGAAGAAAGAAGAGTAAGAACCAATTATCACAAAGGATGCCTTCCCCTCTCTCCCTCAACTTTGTGTTCTCTGCTTTATTACATTTTTAAAACTTGACCATACATCCATGTCTAGAGAGAGACACATGGCTTTAGAAATCAAATCCCAATTAACTTCATCTTCAGCCCATGTACAAGCCTCAAAACTTAAGGAAGCTCCATAATCAAAATGGCAAAGTGTGAAACCGTAAAAGCTACAACACAAGGAGCAGGTCCTTGAATACATAAGCGGATAAGCAATGTCAGGACATTATTAAGAGATGCAAAATTTGAATGGAATTCGAAAGATTTCAAAAGAATATATAAATTAAGATGGAGGACCAGCAACTTTAGCATTTACAGAGAGTGAGATGATGAAACTTTCAATGCATGCAGCTTGCTATTCAAACTGTGGGCATTACCTTACCAATTCTTCTATGTTTTGAGTTTGTGCATCATAAACCAATTTTTATTTGGTGTACCAGGCAAGAAAGTTTAAATATGATAGATAATCAATGGTACAGAAAAACTCAAGCTTACAGCGTTGGATGGTGAAGGCCAACAATGTAGCGCAGCACCAGCATGCACAGCATCAATGGTCCCAGAAACAAATGGAAGTCTCGAGATATCAGCTCTGACAAGGGTTAATTTTCTGTTGAGAAATACAGTAGAAAATAGAGAGAAATCAGGCACAATACAATCGGGCAAATGATTATATATTTGAAAAAGTTGATACAAGCAATCTTGAATACTAACAATGAACATAAGTTCTTACTCTTTGGGGAAGTCTGGGTCTTCCTTAACAAAATCAAGGCATTGCCGCAACATTGCTTCTGAGTAGTCAAGAGCAACAACACTGGAAAACAGACCACTCTTAGCAAAAAGTCTTGAAAACAGTCCACTTCCACAGCTAGCATCAAGAATGTTTCCACCAAAAACTGGCTTGAAGTACTCTTTGGCCATTTCAAACTGCAGCCAAGAAACGATATCCATCAGTGATCAGCCAACGAGTGTGATTATAATTGCAATGAACTTGCTATGGATCAGATTTAGCTACAGAGGAACACCAATTAAAAACACTAGTTTTACAACATCTTGTAACTCAAGCTCTGGGAATACAGCCCAGAATTAATGAGAAAATCACCTCTCGATCAGCACCTGGATAACCACCAAGTCCAAAATTTTGGCGCCAACCTCTCTCATATACATATGACATGACTGGAGCACTGCAACAATAAACTGAACGTTACTTAAAAATAAATCAACTTACATAAGTAGTACATCTACAACAGTAAGCAACAAGCAGACTGCAACAAGAAGCACCACCTGAAAAACTCCGTCACTAGTGGCATCGATTCTACGTAGTCCTTGGAGCCGCTGGCAGCAGTAAGATTAAATTGCGATTCCTTGCCATCGTAAGACTTCTTACAGGTATTACACTGTAAGGTAGTTCCCGAAATAGTCTCTCTGTAACATGTTCAAAGTATTGATAAACTGCTCAAGAAACAATAAGCTTAGCTGAAAGTCAGAGTTTACATTCTACATGAGCACTACAGGCTTTCTATAACTTACATTGATAAACTCGAATCACCACTCCATGTTAACGGGTCATAACAGACTGGACAACCTAAAATGCTCTTATCAAGAGTGGTTTCCTCCACATTTGAAATGTATTCCTGAAGATTAACCCACAAATATCGAGAAATCATTGAGAGACGGAATAGCTATAGGGTAGAATATCGCATTCCTACAAAATCACAATTCAATAGGCCTAACTAATTGGAAAAAAAAAAACACCGACATTGTCGATTTGAAATAATGTGAAGCTAATACCATCTCAAACAAATTGTTGTTCCAACAACTACATGTAACCTACTCAAGATCAACTCCACTACAACTCAACCTCAACACGAACTAAACCACGACTAAAATCTTCCTCGAAAAGATAGAACAAATATCACCCCGATCAAACAGCTCTAGGGGCACCAAATCAACCTAAATGCACAATTGCCATACTTTGAAACAAGTCATACCTCACATATCAATGGTTATTTCATAGTCTAGGGCGTGAGAATTTGTCCAATTGAACTCGTGAGCAACTCGAGCTCGACTTTTCTTTTACTCTCAATTTCTACTCTTCACTTAACATAACTACTCAAGTGGAGCCAGCCTAACCTCTAGCTCTAATTCCACACTAACAGCAACAGTTCCAATAATTGTAGAAATGTAGCCAACAAGTTTCGTTTGAACTACTTTCACGTGTTTAAACTAAACAAAACGTTAATAATCCAAAAGAACGGGAAAAGTAACTCAGCATTTCAGCATATACTGCAATTACTAAATCAAGTGGAGTTCAATTTTCCCGCCGATTTTTCATGTTAATAGCACAAGTCAATATACAAAGTATTGAACTTAAAATCAAGCAAATAGAACAATAATAATTAAAAAAGAAAGGAATGAAAAGGGGGAGAAGCGAACCGGCGTCGTTTCGATGACATTAGCAGAAGAAGAGGCAACTTGGAGAATAACCGTCGGCAAAGTAAATCGGACTGTTGGTGATGGTAAAAGAGGGAACGAATTGAGAGAATTACGGCGGAAGTTACGGCGTTGACTCCGGTAAATAACGGGAGTGACGATTTTGGTAATCGTCGCCATTTTTTCCGTCTTTTTTTAATAATTTCAGAGGCGAAATATGTGAAGTTTGATTGATTTGATTTTGATTTCCCGGGAATATGTTGGCCTTGCATTTGCATATTTCCGTTGTGAACTCCCGACGTGTGCAACTCTGCGCCTGTTGTGTGTAAGAGAAGCTTCGTTTATTTTGTGTTCCTTATTCTAGGCCTTGTTCTACGGGTAGGCTGGTCCAAGGTTTGCTACCCATATACTAGGGGTGAGCAAAAAAAGCGGGTACCCGGAACCGGAACCGGACCCGGCGGGTCCAGAACCGGACCCGTTGTGGACGGGTACGGGTCCGGGTCCAAAATTTTAGGACCCGTTGGC
>JBBYHQ010102261.1:0-28742 GCA_038382645.1 Spergularia azorica
AAATTCTGTGTCTCATCTTATTAGCTTGCGTATTTTCTACTTTGTTTATTATTGTCGATTGGTTTACTTCCGTTGCGTGTGGGAGATTGTTCTTATTTCCCAACACCATTGCGGTAAGAATTTACTTCGATTTTGCTCAGCTAAGCTTGGTCTAGTGATTGAAGTTTTCACTTGATGATCTCGATGTCCCAAATTCAGTTTTCACCCCTAACCTCTTACAAAAAAAAGGAGTATATCATTACCTACATTCATTGAAGTTTCAATTGATTTGTATCATACAAGGTTATGGTTGTGGAATAAGGAATAGTCGGTAAGACGGTAATGCTCCCTCTGTCCCAACTCTTATCACCCCATAAGCAAAGTATCACTGCATCGATGAGAGTGTACACACTAATCGCTTAATCAAAGTTTCAAAATAAGTACATACTAGATTGGGATATTGGGATTAATAATCTCATCACACCCTCTAATCTCTTAAAACAAACGATCCTAACAATCAGTACACCTACAATTCCCCAATCAAGATCATAGAAATACATATGTGGTCGTTTGGTTGCCAAACGAAATCGAATTCCCATGAATTAAAAATTGTGGAGTGGTTTGGTCGGCCAAAATCATGAAAATTTCAAATTCCTATAAAATGGAGGAAATGGTCTACCTAACCCCCACTTGGTAATTGGAAATTTATGTGGGAATTCATTTCCTACATGTCACAAAACAATTTGAAGAAATTCCCACGAATCTATACGTCATGGTAATTACGAATTAGAGCATGCAACAAAACGACCACTATATACGTCTACACTACTCCGTAACACAACGACAAGTGTAATTACTTGTGTCTTTGTTGGGTTCAAGTAAAAACTAAAAACATACCAAAATCTACTCGGAAATTAAGAAATTGAACAAATAAATAAATAAATAAAAATATAAATAAAAAAGACAAGGCGGCGATGCACCGTTACAAAATTCCGACGGTAAAATATCGGAGTGACCCTGGAGTTATAAACTCCGGGGAATAACTCTGTTTTTTCCATGGAAAAGGGCAAATCTCCGGCGACAATCCATCTCACCAAATACATAGCTTCTTCATTACGCAACCTTAATCTCAATTCTAAAAATACCCCCTCCACTTCTATCTCCTCCCTTTCCCCAGGTATTACCCCCTTTATCTATCCTCCTTATCTTCTTAATTCTAATCTTCATTGTTATGTAATTATGTTATTTTAATTACTTTTGATCGATGATTATAATTCTAGCTTCAATTTTTTTACTGCCCCTTTTCTTGCTTCACATAATCACATGGGTCTACGAAAGTTTTGGTTTTTACGCACTGTGGTAATTTTTTTTCTGCTGTAACTTGTTAATGTGGTAATTTTTCATATTGTTATGCAAATTGATGAGCTTTTTGGCTGAATTTTGTTAGTTGTAATGTGCTATTTTTGCTGATTTATTGTTGTAAATTATGGGCATGTTAATTCCTCAAATGCCAGTGTCTCATGATCATACTGAATTATGTTTGTGTTGAGCTGTGGAAATTCGCAGTCGTATGTTTATAACAATTACTAGTTTTCGGACCCGTGCCAATTGATTATCTGCAGTGAAGATGCACCACTAATGTTGTAGGTAGTGAGGGATTACTTGTGTATGTATTACTATGATCTTGATTGGTGATTTGTAGGTGTACTGACTGTTAGGTTCCCAACTGCAGTTCATAAAGTTAAAAGAACAAAGGCTCCTAGCTTGCTTAGCTTATGCATTGGAGTAATCGGGAAGCGTTTGGAGGATCTAATACCGGACTTGGGAGAGATTGCTACCATCTTGCCACCTCATATTAAGGTTTACCCCCATTGACTTAGCAGATTAATCTAGACTTTATAGGTTTAGCTCGATGTTTGTGAATGAGCTATGATAGAAGAGTAGTTCAGTTAATACTTGATGCAGAGTTCTATTCTTGGGATTTCGTATGGTACAGATGGTACCTGGTCAAGTGAATTGGTCTATCTTGTTCAGAACGAAAAATCTTCCTCGTACAGATGTGTCATGTGTGGTCTGATCAGTGTAATGTGAACTCCGCTCGTGCACCCTCCTTTTAGTAAATTACTGCACATCACAGACTTTGCTGCTTATATACAAAGAGCAAAACCATGTCTTTATTTTATGTCTTGTCCTCGCCATGGTTTTATAACAGCGACATCACCAATGTATCAAGGTTTTTTCTATTTATCTCAGCCTGACCATTTCAGGCTGTATTGTCCTCAATTTTCCGTGGTTTAGCTGCTACAATAGTGGTTCTCTGTGATTTTCAAAGCTCTGTTCGTGCCTCAGAATTAAGATGTGATAACATGGTCCAAACCTTTTCCTTTTGGAGGGGTGTTTAGCCTCTAGCATATCCTTATTTTTATGGCATAGGATTTTTTTGACTTCTATAAGAGTTCTTATCCTCGAATATTTGTTTTGGAATTCGGTTGTAACTGAAAGGTTTCGACTTTTGAGTTCTTACGACTGTTAATGTCATTCTTATACAGATGGCAATAGCAGCTATTGCGCGGCGGAGAAAGCTATTAAATGATGAAGTGATTATCTCGCTTGCTGATGAAACATGGCAAATCCTTGACATATCTTGTTCAGATGTCTCAGATTTTGGCCTTACGAAAGTTGCAGAGATATGTAGATCTCTACGTGCAGTTGACATAAGGTGGGGTATAATATATATTAAGCCTATATTTATTTGAGAATGTAGATTAAGAGATTAATGGGGGTTTCTTGCAGCCTTTTAAACTTTTCTCCCTGTTTGCCAGTAACTTTTTGTATATTGGCAATCGTTGGATGGTGGACAAAGAGGATTGCATAATTTCTTTAGCTTTTTTTTATGTTCTCTGATTCCATCAAATACTTGTCTGTGGTATAGAAATCATTACTGTTTCATCAAGTTGACTTCGGTTCAAAGGTGCTAACTTTGAAGTCTGTTCCATCTTACAGTTGGTGCAGCAAAATTACGCCTGAAGGTGTCTCTCAACTGGTTCAGTTATGTCCTTCATTGGAGACATTAAGATGTGGGTATGAATTTACTTCTTCCCAATCGTTTTTGTATATGTCAAATCTCGTACTGAATTCAAAATTAACATTTTCTTGTTTATGTCAAGCATGCCTTTAACTTAGGACATCTCGATTCAAAGCTGAATTCCGTATTTGTTATAAAGGCTATTAACAACACCTTGCAATATGTTCAATGAAGCTATTACTAGGCCTTTTCAGGGTGGTCAGTAGTGACACCTTATTTTACTCACCAGTACATAATGGTTTAAATATTGGAAATGTCATGTCTAGTGAAATTGTATGTTGAGTTCAGTCTTTGTTTCGTAGTGTTACCATTTATATTGATATCCCATGTAATGCGGTCACCCTTGCCCAGGATATGGGATTTTGAGTTGGAAGAGGCTTGAATGGAATTTAATATTGCAGAGGCTGTCCTCGGAGTGATTTTACTGCAAGGAGGTCTTTGGGTTTGTTTACGCCAGAGCTGAACTGCGTGGAAGGAGACTCATGGGAAGAACTTGATGCCAAAGAGATCACTCGTGGTGGAGAATCCCTCCGGTGGCTTGTGTGGGTATGAGCTTGCTTTCCGTAGTTGCTGGAAGTCGTGCTTGTCTATTTTTGTATGATCCAGTTAATAATTGTGTTATGGAATCTGCTGAAGTTGACTTTGATATTGATGGTGTCCTTCCTATAGCAGATGTAGGATATTCACTCTTTGACCTTCCTATTGCCACAAATGACAAACTACCGTCTCCATTTTATACCTAAAAGAAAATATAATTTATATCATCTTGTTCCTGAATATTGTCACATGATACAGGCTCTCCAATTGATCTCTTATTTCAAATTTACGAGTCCTCACTTACTCCCACATAAACTTGGCAAGTTGGCATGCCTATGGTTAACATAAGTTACTAAATTCCTTTCCTGTCACGTCTTCAAAGATTGCTGAGTTCAGTGTATGTCTTCTTTGATACCAACAGTATATAAGTATGAGAGTTTTAAGGGTCCAATATCTCCAATGTTCAGTTGTAACTTGTACCACAGAAAGCGATTTCTTTGTTGCTCTTATACAATTTGACTGCATATTTTCTCTTTTAAAAAATTGCCACCTTTACACGCCCAATGTTCACCTGTAGGCTGTAGCCGTACCACAATTTTTTTTTTTTTAAAATCTTTTATTACGATCTGGCTGCATATGTTCTCTTGGCAAAAACCTGCCACCTTTACATGCTCACACACATACACATGCTGCTTTTTCGGTTGGTTGCTTAGCATGACCAATATATTCAGTTGTAGGTCATTGTTTTTTGTTATATATACAGTTGCTCACCCGGTTCATGCATACTGTTGCTGGTTGCAGCCAAAGATTGATCTCGATTGTTTGGAGACTTTCTCCTCTGAATGCCCTCGAATCAAGATAAATCCACAGCCTTCACCGTTTGGATTCAAGGGATCCAACGCCCCTAGGGAAGCCCTTCCAGATATAGTTTTGGATTATCCCATAATTGAGGATATTGATCCTAGTACATGGGCATCTGGTCTTCCTCCTCCTGCAAGGATTTTGGTACAAAGCCCTGGAGAGTTGTCCATAGCTGAGAAGTTTAGGCTTGCTTTTGAGGAGAGAGATATGAAGCTGGCACCTAAACGAGCCAAGAACTCAAGGCAACATCAGCGCCGCAGAGAGAAGGAATGGAGGATGATGAGTGAAGAGGGTAAGGCTATTACTCTTGCCTCACAAGCAAGCAGAACTTTGCGTGGTAAAAACTTGCACCAGGTATGAGTTTCGGTGGCTGGTTTGTACCTTTTTTTTGTAACAATTAGTTGTTCAATTGATTTTTTTTGAGTTCTAGTTTTCTTAAAATCAGCCGACTCATAAGAAATTCATGTAGGACAGTAGGAAAAGTCTACACTGTACAGTATGGTTGATGTGTAGCACTGGTAGTAAATTCCGAGGGAAAATTCCCAATGCTCTGTGATGTCTTTAGAGCACTGTACATATTACATACAAACGAGACAAATGTTGCAAAGCTTCTAAATTTTGTTATGCCTTTGCAAGCTCCCTCTTTGGCTGGTAATCTTGCACTAGGCTCTCTGTTTCGGTTTGTTCATGCTGCAGTTCAAATCTATAGATAATTTTACAGTTTTGCCGGTGGCTTTCAGTATACTCTGTCCAGTAGGCTTGACTACAGACTCTACACCTCCGCTGGGAGATTATTTTTTTTTTTTTTTTTTTTTTTGGTATCCAATTATTTATGGGCGCATTCCGTTTGTGGATGTATCAAGTTTAGTGGACCTGCTGAAAATGGCTTTTGCCGTGGGTTGTCGTTATAATCCCTCTTTTTTCTTTGGCGAGCTGCGTGTTGACGGAGGCATGTTATGTGCCATCATTTGTTGTAGACCCTTGGGTAGTCTTGCCTGTATACCAAATTACCAACAGAGAATGCAAAACAACCAAGAACGAAAGAAAGAACTGAAAAGAAAGTTGGATACTTGGGGTGCGCTCATAAGTGTCGGCAAGGTGTTTGCTTAGCGATTCATTTTGAACCGTGTCCTACGCCCACAAAGTATAGCAGAAAGGGACACTGGCTTGACGTGTCAGATACGTGTCCTTCAGGTTTCATGTCCAACACTGTACAGGACACACCTATGGAGAGATGCCCATGTAACCTAAGCACAACCCAAGTGAGAAGGAAATTCAACTCCAAAATCCAGAGGCCAGAGGAAAACAGCTGACAACCCCTTCAATAACAAGCACTGCTAAACCGGAGTGGTATTCGCAAACTTCTGATACAAACTGTGTAAGATGTAAGCCAACAGGGGAATAAGAACAGTCAAAATACATTTTACAGTGACAGGTTAGAGCAATTGAAGGGTAAATCTTCACAATTTTACTTAGAAACTCGTGTCCATGACCGGAGCATAGTAATAACCAACAGGTTGTAGGATAGAGTTCATGGAACGGAAGCAGCTCTACAAACAGACACTGCTACGTCTGTATGACTATATCTACATCCCGAAACATCAACCTGATCCCATCACCATTCGCCTCTTGGTGTAGCACATGCGCGCGGATCCCCTCATGGATCCTCCATTTCTTTCACTCTCATGCCGCCACCTGTACTCCTCTCAAATCAAGGGCCAAGATTGCTTTCCCCATGTTCGGAATTTAACAACACAATCCTTTCTTCATTACTACTATAGAACTCAGGTAACTTTCAATTCTCAACACACACAGCATAAGGCCTCCACACAAAAACATCGTCAATAGGCTCAAAATTGAACCTTAAACATTCAACTTCCACCTTATTCAAGTTCCTCCAGCGAGCCAATCTCGGCGCACCACAAGGAATCACGGCAGGTTCCGGGTCTAACATTTGGAATCTCTCCCAAACCCACAGCTGAACCAACTGAAACGGTGCCTTAAGCTTAAGGACAGAACAACCCTCTATCCCATTATTCAAAGTATGAGATGAAAGTATGAGATGAATAATGTTCAAAGTTCAAACTCAGTGTTGTAAATTATGGGTACGTACTAGAAGTGAAAATGATCTTTGGCAATTGGCAATGAAATTATTCATAAGGATGTGAGAAATTCAGATACAAAATCACCATGATTTTACCCCAAAATTAACCAGTAACTAAGCTGCAGTAACTACAAACTACGAATACCACCCATATCCAACATTATTTCTAATGCTACGTACTGTCGAATTTTAAGAGCGACATTACCATACTGTAGATCCTATAGCAGCCTGCACAACAGATATTTCTTCCTCAAGCTTACTAATCACTGACTCGTACTCGACAAACTCTGCAAGAAAAGTATGATTATCCAGGGGCCAATAGTTATGTTTGCCCGATGTCTACCCTAATAGGGGAAACTCTACCGCCAATTGGCTCAAACCGGACCTGCACTATGAGCTATGACTGTAACATACTCTCAGGGCACTTCTAGATCGACCTGAAACTCAAATTCACAGGTCATAAGGTGACTTACTGATATCACTGAAAACCGACAAGCGTCAACCTCATGATAACAGCTCAAGTAAAGATCAAGCCACGAGTTTCTTAATTCTATGCAATGAGTAGGCTGTGGCTCACTCAAATTCACTTCATCATTTTAAAGATGATCCAAACCTGGAGTAAATATACGAAGGATGACCAAACGGATAAAAATTTAACTGTGGATAAAACCCCAATGTCTGAATCTCTGATAAAATAGCTCCACCAACCAGAGAAATTACAAACAAGTCAAACAGCAATTTTACAGTCTAGATTAAATACTCATGTCCATAGCCAGGACGTTCCAAAAGGATGTTTAAAACAGTCCATCCAACGGAAGCAGCTCTAACAGGAAAAGGCGTTGTCTGCACCTTCACCTTCACAAAAGATCGACCTAATCCACCATGTACAAGTCCCATGAGCCAAGTGCAGCTAAACTCTGAGCAACAGAACAGTAAAAGAAGGGAGTCAGTGATCATCTGGTCAAGTTATAAACTTATATTAGACGTACAATCTGAAAATCGGAAATTTACAGTGAAATTTTACACCTAATTAACTGCCTCGTAAAGAGACTAATGATACGTGAATAGTGAGGGAAACTTCTGCTGCCTATGAAGTCATTGCAACAATACCGACTACTAAAACGAATTAAAGAAAGATTCAAGGCAGGCGCGCTCAACCATCAAGGCAAGGCCGAAAAATGGATGCAACACACATTGGCACACTATCCTATCCTCATCAGTCACCACAATTAAAAGATGCATGAGCAGTGAATTTCATCACTTGTAAATGAACGAGACAAGAAATCGAGAACAGTAGGGACAATTAAACAAAGATTGGATCAGTTACTTAATATAGTCAAGGACGAGCCAGACAACTTTCAGTTAAGCTGAACAAATAACTTTCCAGACAAAGGCTATTAAGAGTGAACATCAGAACCATAAGTCCATAACCCACTACCATCCTCATGCTGACTCTAAAACTACGACAATTATTTCAACAATCCAGGGCAGCCCCATCTCACACAAAGGCTGTTACGCACAAGAACACACATTCCCTAAGAATGCATCACTGAAAAAGCAATCACACGAAATAAAAGAACAGTTTGATTTCATATCAATTTCTAAGCTGATTCAATGCAACAAATGTATGGACGCTCCAGGAACCTCGTTTTTTTATAACTTCTAAGAAGAGGCTGTAGGAAGTTCAATACCTTATCAGGCATGGACTTCAGATCAGCATGGAGATGTATCACATCTTCTTGGTCCTTTGGGTTCAACTTCAAGGCACGCTCTGCATCTTCTTTGGAACCTTCCAGATTGCCTAGTTCTTTTCTGGCTATTGCTCGCCGTGCATACCCTTCATAGGAACTGTTATCCATCTTCAAGGCTTGGGTACAATCATCCTCTGCCTCACAGAAGTTATTGACCTTGAGAAACACCTTTGCTCGGTTCACGTAAGCAACAACAGTAGGAAACAGATCAATGCTCTTGGTGTAGCACTTTATAGCTTTAGTAAGTTTGTCTTCCTTGAAATACTCATTGCCTTCTTCGTTTGCATTCATAGCATCTGCAAGAACCACATAGAAATATATAACTCGTCTACTAGATTAGAACAGGGGAATGCAGGGGCAGTGAAACCAGCATAAACTAACAAAACCAGTTGTAAATGCTTAATCACAAGTGCAGCACAAAGGGAACATAAGCCTTCTTTTCCTTGGTATGAGAAGTAAAATTATGTGTACGAGAAAGTCATGCCAAAAATCAACGCATTTATTTAGAACATCAGAATACCATCACTTTCAGCATGAACATCAACAACATTACCCAAGTGCCTCGAAGGCTCCTGCCTATGGCAAGGTGCGGGGGACCATATGAACGACAGCCTTACCCTAGAACATAGGGACTAGGGAGGCTGCTTACAGGGGATCCATGATAAAGATTGCGTCGGAAATTGCACCAACCAACAGCTACTTCACAATACAAAATAGCTTTCAACATGCAACGGAAACAGAATACTTTCAAAATGTTCAATCAAGCCTACTTCAAGGAATTGCACAACACAAAGCCGAAGGAGCATAATCCTTCTTTTCTATTTGTTACTTCATAAATTGTTGCAGTAAGAACTCGCCAAATTTGGATGATTGATTGTTGAAGACATACAAATATTGCTCCTTGCTGAGCCCAATGGAGACTGATCATGGGCTTATAGCAAGAGACAAAACAACACAAAGAGCAATGAAAACATGTATTTGAGGAAGCCATGCCAATTGTCAACTGATTTATTAAAAACATTGAAATGCTACCACTTTCAACATGCACAAGGGGAAAAAACTGCTTCCAAAATGTTTAGGCAAGCCTACTTCAAGGAACTGCACAACAGAAAACCTAAGGTAAAAGAGAACTAGATGGAAAGCCTAGGCATATAATTAAAGCAAGAATAACAGGATAAAGATTAGAATATCCTCCAGAAATCACGTACACCTCATAGGGTGTCGACAAGTACGTCTCAACAGAAAATAGGTGCATACAAACAAGCATTCATTATAAACGATCAAATGCTAACCAAATGTTATGGAGTATACGTCAACAACACACTATCATATTCGTATGTAAGAAAGAAAAGAACTAGTTGCTAATCCTGAAGTTCAGTTTGAGTAGTCGACACTATCATCCAGCTCCTTACTATTACTCATCCCTCCCCCTACATTGTTCAGCTCGCCTTATGAACTAATCAAGCTTGCTGCCATATGTTGCGAATTGAGGTTACTCTACGAATGAATAGCAATCAAAGTCCAACAGAAAAAAGGCTGATATACAATAGCTACCGAATACAAACACAATTATCCTCTGTTTTCTTTTTATAAGTCTACAATCACCTACTTACTCTACAAGCATTTCGACTCAAATGCTAGGGAGAGAACAGTATAATAACTATCAGCATATTGCTCACAACTGAACACAGTCAAAAACAGATCACTGTCACAGTATAATAACTATGGGTTCCAACACCAAGTAGAGAGATAGTGTCTTCCTAAAACAGTGACCACCACATATCTCATCCGTAACAAAGAAGCAGCAGACATTATCCACCAAACGTAAATTAGAAGCTGGAACTTGCAATCAATAACATAAAACAGACATTATCAATTATTCAATTACTAAACGAATTTTAACCAATGCATAAAAGTGCCAGATGATGATATCTTGATATCTTACACAGGCGAGGAGGGATTGAAGTTGGCAAAAGCGGAAGCACAACTGGGAAACAATCTGCGAATCCATCTGCCCTAGCACACCACTCTACCACTTTAGTCCGAAAATTGAACGAGAATAAAGTTTTCCCACTCCAAAACAGACAGGAATCAGGCTCAAAACAAGGGTGCAGATCCACAATCGTCACCTTGTTAAAATCTATCAAACCCCATCCCATATACTTCCCAACATCGACACGAGAAACATTATAAACCAAACTCCATTCCGAAACAGAACTCTTATAATCCTTCAACCTCCAACACTTGAACCAACAATCACCCTCCTTAAACAACTCCACATACTGCATACTCCTCCCACCAGCCACACCACCAAACCTCCTCTCCTGCATGAAATTCAGCTCGGTAAACTCGGTCTCTCGGCCTTTAGGGACCGGAATAAGCCGACAATTCCCCCTCTCAGCAGTCTCAGCCTCCTCAAAGATGTCACCTTTAACATCCCAAGTGATCAACCCAGCACTAAACTCAACCCAAAACAACCTCCCGTCGAACTCGAACCCCCAATACGGCCGAAACGGGTGTTTATCCTGTGGTGGCAACATATAATCCGCATTCTTAGTCACCCATTTCCCCGTATCAGAACTAAAACACTGTAAAATCGCGGTATTCGACTTCAACAAATGCTGATACTCCACCACCAAGAACTTATCCAACGACCCGTTTCCCGGGTCAACCCGAGAAATAATCGCAACACCAAAGAGCATATCAGTGGGTACAAATTCAGGTTGAGGAATATAAACCCATTCACCAGAAAGCGTATTCGACACGAACAAACAATTCCTCTCCTGAAGCATACCATGATACTTTTTAGTCTCTTGCATAACCTCAAAACTACCAACAACAAGACCGTGACTTGACCCGGTTATCTGACCCGGAAACTTTCCTAAAACGGGTTGATCATCAGAAATCAGAAACGGGTTAACAGTGAGTGTGCTGATACCTGGTCGTGGAATCAAGTCAAACTTAGTGGCCGCCGGAAGATTCTCGGTAGGATCCGACCCGTCAAGAGAGACGACGTCGGAGTCGGAGCCTGACCCGGGGGTGAAGGAGAAGAGGATGGGGCGGTTTAGGATTAACCATGGTTGGTATGAGCGGGAAAAGTGGGACCGGATGGAGTTGAGGTGGGAGATAATGGAGTACCAACGTTTTGAAATGATTTTGAAGCGGGAAATGTCTTGGACGGGTAATCGGATCAGGATTTCGGATATGATTGGATCCGGAAACTGATTCATATTCATGATTTTTTTTAGTATTTTTTTAATTTACTGGGGATTTGAGATGTAATACTCCGTAAAAGGGGAAGGAGTTTTGGGAAATTTGTATAGGAAATGAGAAAGTGTGAATTTTACTCTTCTTCTTCTTCTTCTATTGTGATCAGGATTATTCAGATTATATTTTCTGGGGTTTTGATATTTTTTTTCTGGGTATTCTAATTAATTTGGGTATTTTGCCTAGGGTTTAAGGATGTTCTGGAGATTTCAAGGGTTTTTGGAGATTTTAAGGGGTTTCAAAGTTGTTATGAAAATACAGTATTACCCTTTCAGAGCCACCTTCCCCTTTTGTCTTTGTTGTTGTTGTCAAAAATTTCACTCTTTAATTTCAGCACTGTATGTGGTCTGATCTTTGGACTAAAATTGTGCTTCCCAACAACTAAAATCGAGTTCAAATGTGTTGTTTCGCAAAAATTAACTAAAAACGTATTGTTGGTCAATTTGTAGAGGTATACTCTTAACTTTTCCAAAGCGTTCCGATCGATCTAAAGTAGTTCCTCGAGGACAGGGGCACTACATTGTCGTCGAAAACGTTACTTAGGCTGACCTGCACATACCCCTTAGTCTCTAGTCTGGTATGGCAAATTGGCGCCTAAACCAGACATACTCTCAGGGGGAGTTCTAGACCGGTATCTGAGGCCGAAGGAAACTCGAATTCAGAGTCCAGAGAACGATATACTGAGAACACAAAACCGATGAAAATGCACATTAATCAAACAGCTATTTCACCGAGTCTAGATTAACACTTATGTCCACAACCTGGACGTTCCAAAAGGGTGTTACCGTGTCACATACTGACATCATGCTGTTCATCAAATCAAACTAGCTTTATTACTACTAAGAAAAAACGGTATGTCCGCATCTTCTTTCACCACGAACAATCGACCTAATCCATAATATCATATCGTCCCAGTCACGTTCGCCTTCAACAGGTGATCTCTGATTCACTGAAAAGCAGGACAGTACAAGTAGAGAATCAGTAAACTTTTGGCTAAATTATCATAGTCGTACTGCAAAATCAGAAAATTTACAGAGAAGTTTTACCCTTTCATTTATAATCAGCAAAAAATGAAGTAATTGCGAGCATTGTTCTACTGTAATAAAACAGAATGATCAAGGAATTCAAGAAAGGTGCATCAGTTGTTAAGTTTACATCTAGCTAGGAAAAAATTGAGACATGAGATAGAAAACTTCAGATACTATTTAACAAGCTGATTATTTCATCCTAATTTCTAAGACACAAATCCATGCAACAAATGTATACGACGGTCCATAAACCTCATTTTGTTAAGATTGCTAATAAGGATGAGGATGTAGGGTTGTTCAATACCTTGGTATCAGCATAGAGATTCATCACATATTATTGGTCACATACATTGGCATCAACATCAAGGCAACTGCTTCATCTTCTTTGCATCCTTCCAGATTATTACCAAGATCTTCCCTGACTATTGCTCGCAGTGCATGCCCTTCAAAGCAACTGTCACCTATCTCCAAGGCTTGAGTACAATCAACTTCTGCCTCAATGAAGCAACTGTCACCTATCTCCAAGGCTTGAGTACAATCAACTTCTGCCTCAAAGAAGCTACTGACCTTAAAGTACGCCTTTGCTCGGTTTATGTAAGTCTCAGGACTCACAGCACTAGGAAACAGATCAATGCTCTTGGTGTAGCATTCTATGGCTTCCTTATAATTTTGTTCCCTTAAGCACACATTGCCTTCTTCCTTTGCATACATAGCATCTGCAACAGCCACACACACTACTATTAGGCTAACTAGTGAAGCCAGCATAAGCTATGGTTTAAACACACAACACAAAACCCGAGGAATAATTAGGAATGAGGTTCCAACCCCGACACGTACAATTAGAGAGTTAGTGTCGTTTTAAACGAGTGACAATAAACACATACAGCACGCAATAATACACATCATCACCAAATATAGACACAAGCATCTATCTAATTAGCATCAATGTGTAAATTAGAAGCTGGATCAAGTCTACTACCTATACAGTATACATACATTGTAATATAATTGCATAAAATGTGAATAAAAGTGCGATATGATCGAGTATCTTACACAAGCGTGGAGGGATTGAAATCGGCCAACGAGGGAGGACAAGCGGTATACACTCTAGTGCCGATACAATGAAGTGACCAAAACCCTGTACGCTTTTAGTCCGAAAATCAAAGGAGAATAAAGTTCCCTGAGCACAAAGCACGACAGAATCAGGCTCATAAGGAGGGTGTCGACTCAAAATTCTCATGTTGTCAAAATCCAAAACACCAAATCCCAAATCATTCGGAACATCAACACGAGAAAGCGTATACAACAAGCTCCATTCCGAAACAGGAACCCTATAGTCCTCAATCCTCCAACACTTGAACCAACAATCACCCTCCTCAAACACCTCCATATACTGAATACTCCTTCCTCCAATTACACCACCAAAGCTCCTCGTCGCCACCATTTTGCGTGTGGTTTCCGGTCTCTCTTGGCCTGTAGGGAGCGGAATAAGACGGCATTTCGCCATCACATCGGTGTCAGCCTCGGCAAAGATATCCCCATCAACATCCCAAGTGATCAACCCAACACCATAATCAACCCAAAACAACCGCCCGTCAAACTCGAACCCCCAATACGGTATAAACCCGAGTTGGTTCTCTTCTGGTGGTAACATGTATTTCCCCTCTTTAACGACCCATTTACCAGTATCCGAACTAAAACACTGCACCATCGAGGTATTCGTATCCTCCATATGCTGATAAACAACCACCAAGAACTTATCCAACGACCCGTTTTCCGGGTCAACCCGAGAAGTAAAACCCGCCCCGAAAGTGTAAAACATGTCAAAGGAGTGGAATGGGGGTTTGGGTATCCGGGCCCATTCTCGAGTAACCGGGTTAGAAACAAACAACAAGGTATCCCTGTGAACCAAGATTCCAAAAAACTGGTTTTTTAGCTTAAGTTCAAGACAACATAGTACCAACCCGTTACTCGACCCGATTATTTTACCCGGGGTGTCGCGTAAAACGGTTCGATTCTTGGCTATCAGAGCCGGGTTAATAATCAATGTGCTTATACCGGGTCGTGGACTCGACTCGAGTTTAATCGCCAGCTCATCAGTAGAAGTAGAACCCGACCCGCCAACTTTGGAGCTTGACTCGGTGCCGGTGAACTGGATGGTCCGGTCCAAGATGAGCCATGGTGGATTTGCGCGGGAAATGTAGTGTTTGATGAAGCTGGGTTGGGAGATCATGGAGTTCAGACGTTTCGAAACGCATTTGGAACGGCAAACTTCTCTAGTGGGTAAACGGGTCAGAATATCGATTGTCATTTCTTCTGGGAGAAGATTCCAATTGAAGCCAACGTTTTCCGCCATCTTCTTTGGTTAATTAATTGCAGATGTAAATGAAGCGTATAGAGGAAGATTTAATTTGCAGAGGATTGTAGAAGAGAAAGAAGGAGGAAGGAAGAAGAAGACACAAGGAGAGAGCTGAGCTGAGCTCAATTTCTTGTAACAGAAAAGTGTGAAGAAGAAGCTAAGAAAAATAACAGAATTTTTGAGGAGAAAGTTAGTTATTATTAAAACTGAATACAGAGCATCTATTTATACCGGGAGACTGAAATTGTCGAAACTACCCTTTCAGACAGACCACTCAGCCACTCACAGTCTCACATACTACTAGACGTACTAGTAGTCTGGTTACATGGGAAGGGTAAATAAGTCATTATGTCGGCAACATGAAAATCTAGTTAGGGGAAGAAAAATTCGCGCAACGGCAACTTTGGGTGATACTAAACGTCTAAACGGTGACGGCTCTCGCCAATTCCGACACCTACAACGGTGACACTATGACTCACTGACACCGTATAGACGCGAGATCAACTCTAAGAATTGAGATTAAAAATTTCTCATGAAAAGAAAATTCCCAAGACAAAGGTCAGAAACATCTCTCTGAACGAATACTACAATGTACTCAAAAGACATTAATTAGGTCCATGAAGTACTGTATCCAAGTTTCGACAAGACATTAGGTGCCTGAGCTGTAACGAAGTTTTCGACTTCTAGATTGACCTGAAGCTCAACTTCAGAGTTCAGAGGGCAACATACTCAGTCAAATGCTACTGAGAACAAGTAACAGCAACAGATAAAGTCAGGTGTATTCTTTAAGAGAAATTGTAAACAGTGCCGAACAGTGCGGCCTGGCTTCCTGTGATAGCTTTGGACCTAAACACACTCAAGACCAAACTGCAGTGTGACAGTGTCATCGCTGTGATCCTAATTATTATTGATACCAAGCGACATTCTCACAGTCCGCTCCACAGATGGGTCTAACCCCGGCTCGCTTGTAATCAGGTCCGACCTTATATCAGCTCTTCCCTGCTGCCTGAGCAGACATCATGCGTTTAATTCAATTTCACAACTGCTGAGTATAACATCACAAAAAAAAATTCAAAGCCACAAATTTTTGATGGTGTGGCGTCTTAATCATTGTGCGTCTGATACAGTTCCCCAAAATCTGAGAAATTGTAAACAGTGCAGAACAAGTAAACAAGAGAAATTGTACACAAGTCGAACAAGAGTTTTACGGAGTCTAATTAAAGCTCATGTCCACAGCCAGGACGTTATTACAAAAGGGTGTTCAATACAGTTTAAGTTCAGCCAATGCAAGCAGATGTAAGCCTCTAGTAAGAAAAAAGCAAAGCGCTGTCTGATCTGCATCTTCTTTCGACACCAAAGATCGACCTAATCCACCATGAACAAGTTCCATGCGCCTTTTGCAGATGATTTCTGAGAAGCAGAACAGTCAAAGAAGAGCAAGGGTCAGTAATCATTTGGCGAATTTAAAAGAGACGTACAATCTGAAAATCGGAAATTTACAGAGAAACTTTAGCCCTAATCAACATCTTGTCAAAGAGTTTAATGAAGCATTAAACTTCTGCTGCCTAAGAAGTAACTGAAAGCATGCTAGCTAATACAAATACTGCTCCCTGATCATGGGCTTATAGCAAGAGACAAAGCAATACAAAGAGCAGTGAAAGCATGTATTTGACCAAGTCATGATGCCAATTGTCAACTGATTTATTAAAACCATTGAAATGCTACTGCTTTCAAGTTTCAACATGAAGATAGGTGCACACAAACAAGCATTCATTATAAGCGATCAAATGCTAACCAAATGTTATGGAGTATACGTCAACAACACACTATCGTATTTGTACGAAAGAAAGAAAAGAACTAGTTGCTACTCCTCAAGTTCAGTTCCTTACTCTTAATCATTCTTCCCCCTACATTGTTCAGCTCGCCTTATGTACTGATTACGCTTGCTGCCTTATGTTGCGAATTGAGGTTACTCTATTAATAATTAGCAATCTAAGTCCAACAGAAAACAGCTGATATACTCTAATACCGAATAGAAACACAATTATCCTCTGTCTTTTGTTTAAGTCTCCTATCACCTACTTACTTATTCTACAAGCATTTCGGGTCAAATGCTAGGGAGAGTACAGTATATTAACTATCAGCATATTGCTCACAACTGAACACAGGAAAAAACAGATCACTGTCAGGTCTGTCACAATTTATCATTCTTTTGGTTCCAACACCAAGTAGAGAGACAGTGTCTTCCTACAACAGTGACCACCACATATCTCATCCACCAAACGTAAATGTATCTATGCGTAAATTAGAAGCTGGAACTTGCAATCAATAACACAAAACAGACAATATCAGTTACTAAACGAATTTTAACCAACGCATAAAAGAGCCAGATGTATACGACTGTCCATGAACTTTTGGCTAAGTGTCTAAGTTATCATAGTCGTATTGCAAAATCCGAAATTTACAGAGAAGTTTTACCCTTAAATAATAAAGAATGATCAAGCTATTCAAGACAGGTGCGCCCTCGTATCCTTTCTTCATCAACCATTAAAAAGTGCATCAGTTGTTAAAGTTTACATCTAAGAAAAGACTGAGACATGAAATAGAAAACTTCAGTGACAATTTAACAAGTTGATTATTTCATCCTCATTTCTAAGACAATAATCGATGCAACAAATGTATACAACGGTCCATGAACCTCATTTCTTAAGATTGCTAATAAGGATGAGGATGTAGGGTTGTTCAATACCTTGACATCAGAATAGAAATTCATCTTGCATTGACTTCAACGACAAGGCAACTTGTGAATCTTCTCTGCATCCTTTCAGATCACCAAGGTATTCCCTGACTATTGCTCGCAGTGCATACCCTTCAATGCAACTGTCACCTATCTTCAAGGCTTGAGTACAATCAACTTCTGCCTCAAAGAAGCTACTGACCTTAAAGTACGCCTTTGCTCGGTTTATGTAAGTCTCAGGACTCACAGCACTAGGAAACAGATCAATGCTCTTTGTGTAGCATTCTATGGCTTCCTTATAATTTTTTTTCCTTAAGTACACATTGCCTTCTTCCTTTGCATACATAGCATCTGAAACATACAGCCACACACACTATATTAGGAACACGGAAATTAAACACAAAACACAAAACCCGAGGAATATTTAGGAATGAGGTTCCAACCCGACACGTACAATTAGAGAGTTTTAAAAGTGTGACAACAAACACATACAGCACGCAATAATACACATCATCACCAAATATAGACACAAGCATCTATCTAAGCATCACCAAATAATTGCGTAAAAAGTGAATAAAAGTGCGATATGTATGAGTAGCTTACACAAGCGTGGAGGGATTGAAATCGGCCAACGCGGGGGGACAACCGGTATACACTCTAGTACCCATTCATTTAAGATAGCACAACCCTGTACGATTTTAGTCTGAAAATTGAAGGAGAATATAGTTCGCTCAGCACAAAACACGACAGAATCAGGCTCATAAGGAGGGTGTCGACTCAAAATTCTCATCTGGTTAAAAACCAAAACACCAAATCCCAAATCATTCGGAACATCAACACGAGAAAGCGTATACAACAAGCTCCATTCCGAAACAGGAACCCTATAGTCCTCAATCCTCCAACACTTGAACCAACAATCACCCTCCTCAAACACCTCCACATAATGCATACTCCTTCCTCCACTTACACCAATAAAGCTCCTCGTCGCCACCATTCTGACCGTAGTTTGCGGTCTCTCTTGGCCTGTAGGGAGCGGAATAAGACGGCATTTCGCCCACGCAGTAGTCTCAGCCTCCTCAAAGATGTCACCTTTAACATCCCAAGTGATCAACCCAACACCATAATCAACCCAAAACAACCTCCCGTCGAACTCGAACCCCCAATACGGTACAAACCCACGTTGGTTCTGTGGTGCTAACATGTAATACTCCGCATCTTTAACCACCCATTTACCCGTATCCGAACTAAAACACTCCAACAACGCGGTATTCGTCTCCTCTATATGATGATAAACAACCACCAAGAACTTATCCAACGACCCATATTCCGGGTCAACCCGAGCAATAAACCCAAAGTTGACAATCCTGTCAAACAGGTGGAATGGGGGGTTGGGTATCTGGGCCCACTCTCTAGTTACCGGGTTAGAAACAAACAAGAAGCTATCCCTGTGAAGCAACATTGCACGAAACACTGAACGAACCGGGGCTATTAGCTCAACTTCAAAACAACATAGTAACAACCCGTTACTCGACCCGATTACTTTACCTGGGTTTTCGCGTAAAACGTCTCGATTCTTGGCTATCAGAGACGGGTTTATAATCAATGTGCTTATACCGGGTCGTGGACTCAACTCGAGTTTAATCATTGCCAGCTCATCAGTAGAAGTAGAACCCGACCCGCCAACCCCGGACTCGGAGCCTGACTCGGTGCCGGTGAACTGGATGGTCCTGTCCAAGATCAACCATGGCGGATTTGCGCGGGAAATGTAGAGTTTGATGAAGCTGGGCTGGGAGATCATGGAGTTCAGACGTTTCGCAACGCATTTGTAGCGGCAAACGTCTTTAGTGGGTAAACGGGTCAGAATATCGGTTTTTATATCTTCCGGGAGAAGATTCCAATTGAAGCCAACGTTTTTCGCCATCTTCTTTGGTTACAGCAGCCTGGTAATTAATTGCAGATGTAAGTGAAGCGTATAGAGGAAGATTTAATTTGCAGAGGATTGTAGAAGAGAAAGAAGGAGGAAGGAAGGAAGAGTGAAGAAGAAGACACAAGGAGAAGAGCTGATATGAGCTCAACTTGTTATTGTAACAGAAAAGTGTGAAGAAGAAGCTAAGAAAAATATAACAGAATTTTTGAGGAGAAAGTTAGTTATTATTCTCATGATTGTAAAAACTGATTCTATTTATACCAATTTTGGGAGACTGAAATTGTCGATACTACCCTTTCAGACAGAGCACTCACCCACTCAGAGTCTGGTTACATGGAAGGGTAAATAAGTCATTATGCCGGCAACATGAAAATTCACGCAACGGCGCGGTATCTTTGGGTGATACTAAACGTCTAAACGGTGACGGATCATATAGAAGCGAGATCAACTTACTATGAGAATTGAGATTAACATTCTCTCATGAAAACGAATTTCGACAATGTACTCAAAGAGAAGACATTAGGTCCATGAACTGTATCAAAGTTTCGACAAGACATTAGGTGCCTGAGATGTAACGATGTTTTCGACTTCTAGATTGACCTGAAGCTCAACTTCAGAGTTCAGAGGGCGACATACTCAGTCAAATGCTACCGAGAATAAGCAACAGATCAAGTCAGGACTCGGGAGTATTCTTTTAGAAGATGTGACCCAAACCTGCAGCAAGTGAACGAAAGATGACCAGGAAATTAAACAGTCGGATAAAACCTGTGTCTCTGATAAAACCGCTCTGCCAACCAGAGAAATTGTAAACAAGTCGAACAAGAAATTTACGGAGTCTAATTAAAACTCATGTCCACAACCAGGACGTTACAAAAGGGTGTTCAATACAGTTCAAGTTCAACAGCCTCTAGTAAGAAAAAAGCAAAGCACTGTCTGATCTGCATCTTCTTTCGACACCAAAGATCGACCTAATCCACCATGAACAAGTTCCTTGCGCCTTTTGCAGATGATTTCTGAGAAGCAGAACAGTAAAAGAAGATCAGTAATCATTAGGTTAAGTTAAAAGAGGCTTACAATCTGAAAATCAGAATTTTACAGAGAACCTTTAGCCCTAATAACTACCAGTACGCACTTGTCAAAGAGATTAATGAGACGTAGATAGTGAAGCACTAAACTTCTGCTGCCCAAGACGTAACTGAAAGCATGCTAACTAATAAAAAAGAATGGTAAACAAAACTAACAAGACAGACACGCTCGACCCTCAAGCCAAGGCCAAACAAAACTGGACGCAATACACATTGTCAAACTATCCTTTAAAAAAAATGCAGGAGTTGTGAAGAAACATTAGTGACAGTTTAACAAGAGATCGGTTTCATACAGTTTATCCAACGGAATCAGCTGGCATCCTCATATTCACTCCAAAACGACCGCAATTGCAGACATAAAACATTTCAAAAGAACGACACAAAAATCCAGGACACCCCCGCCTCACACACAGGCCAACAGACATGAAGCGAAACACACATTCCCTAAGAATGCGTCACTGAAAAAACCGCCATCACACAAACTAAAATAACAATTGGATGTCATCACCATTTCTAAGCCGAAATTCAATGCAACAAAAGTATGGACGCTCCATGGACATCGTTTCACACAACTGCAAAGAAGAGGATTCAGGAAATTCAATACCTTATTAGGAATTGGCAAGGACTTCATAAGAACATTGAGATTCATCATGTTTTTTTGGTCACTTTGCATCAACTTTGACGCGCGCTCTGCATCTTCTTTGGACCCTACCAGATTACCTAGTTTTTTCCTGGCTATTGCTCGCTGTACATACCCATCAACGGAACTGTTATCTATCTTCAAAGCTTGGGTACAATCCTCCTCTGCCTCACAGAAGCTATTGACCTTGAGGTACGCCTTTGCTCGGTTTATGTAAGCATCAGCAGTAGAAAACAGAGCAATGCTAAAGGTGTACCGCTCTATGGCTTTAGTAAAATTCTCTTCCTTGAAATACTCATTGCCTTCTTCTTTTGCATTCATAGCATCTGCAAGGGCCACATAGAAATATGTAACTCGTCTACTAGATTGGGACAGGGGAATGCAAGGGCAGTAAAAGGAACATAATCCTCCATTTCCGTTTGTTACTTCCTTCCATTATTGCAATATGGACTCACCAAACGTGGATGGACATACAAATATTGCTCATTTCTTAGCCCTAGGAAGACTGATCATGGGTTTATAGCAAGAGGCAACACATAACACAAAGAGCAATGCAAGCATGTGTGGTCAGGCTAGAATCCTAAGCATATTACTCAGGCTAGAATAATATGACAAAACTAGGACATCAAATAGGCATGACTTACACCAATATGTCTCAGCAGAAAATAAGTGCACACAGACAAGTATTCAAGATTGACAACCGAAAGTTAACCAAATGCTATATAAGTCAACAACACACTATCGTATGTAAGAGAGAACTAGTTGCTAATCCGGAAGTTTTGTTTCAGTTGTTGAACTGCTCTTCCCTTGCAAATTCAGGTTACTCTACTAATTATAAATTTATAATAGCTGAAATACAATAGCTGATAGGCTACCATGTAGAAAGGAAATTATCCTCTATATTTGTTTAGGTCACATATCACCTGCTTGAAACAAATAATTGTCAGTATTCTCTTTTTCAGTTTCAATAACAACTAGAGATTAAGGGTTTTCCTAAAACACGGCAGCAGACATCATCAACCAAACTTAAGCACGCGCATCTATGAAGTATTAATTTACAAATAAGAAGCTAGAACAGGTACACCTACCCAGTCTAATTGCAGTCAAACCATAAAACAGACATTATAGCAAGAGGCAACACATAACACAGAGCAATGAAAGCATGAGTTTGAGGAATTCATACATGTACAAGGGAGATAATGCTTTCAAAAAGTTCAAGCAAGCCAACTTCAAGGTATCGCACAACACAAAACCAAAGGTAAAAGAGAACTAGTGGGAAATCTTAGGCATATTATACAACCAAAAGCTAACCAAATGCCATATACGTCAACAACACACTATCGTATGTAAGAAAGAACTCGTTCCTAATCCTGAAGTTCAGTTTCAGTTGTTGACAATGTGATCCAGTTCCATACTATTGATCATCCCTCCCTCTTCATAGTTCAGCTCGCCTTATATAGTAACTAAGTGGGAGCACCAAACTGAACATAATCCTTCTTATTAGTTTGTTACTTCTTTCGGTAATTGCAGTAAGAACTAGACATATGGGGATAAATGATTGTCAAAGAGAAATGAAAGCATACATATGAAAAAGTCATGCAAAACATCAACACATTAATTCAAAACATCAGAATGCCTTAACTTTCAGCATGCATATCAACAACATTACAGATACATTACCCAGTGCCTCAAAGGCACGTGCCAATGACGAGGTGTGGGGGAGCATATGAACGCAAGCCTTACCTCTAGAACATGAGGCTGCTTACAGGAGACCCATAATAAAGATTGCGCTAGAAATTGCACCAACAGACAGCTACTTGACAATACAAAATAGCTTTCAACAAGCACAATGGAAACAGAATGCTTACAAAATGTTCAATCAAGCCTACTTCAAGGAATTGCACAACACCAAAGCCAAAGTTAAAAGAGAAGTACTTGAAAATCTTAAGCCTAATACTCAGGCTAGAATAATAAGATAAGACTACAAACATCATATAGGCATCATTTACACCAAGTTGTCTCTGCAAAAAAATACGTGCAAACATACAAGCATTCAAGATAGACAACCAAAAGTTAACCAAATGCTATATAAGTCAACAAATTGCTGGCACTGTTATCAAGTTCCATACTATTAATCACCCTACCCCCCTTCAAACTTCAGCAAGCCTTTTGTTGTAACTTATAACTAAGCTAGCTGGTCTTTCGTTGCGATTTCAGGTTACTCTATTAATTAACAGCTGAAATACAATAGCTGCTAGGCTACCATGTAAAAAGGAAATTATCCTCTCTATTCATTATCAGTCTTCTCTCTTTTTCAGTTTCAATATAACTAAAGTCAGGGTCTTCCTAAAACACAGCAACAGACATCATCAACCAAACATAAACACACACATTTATGATGTATCAATTTGTAAACAAGAAGCTAGAACAGGTACATCTACATACACATACATAATTCAGAAAACCAACGAATTTTAACCAACGAAAAAGTGCCATATGAATATCTTACACAAGCGAGGAGCGGTATAAGCCGGGTTTTCGCCCTCCCCTCGGTCTCAGCATCAACAAAGATATCACCTTCCACATCCCAAGTGATCAACCCAACACTCAACTCAACCCAAAACAACCGCCCGTCGAATTCGAACCCCCAAGTCGGCCGAAACGGGTGTTTATCCTGTGATGGCAACATGTATTTCGTATGTTTCGTCACCCATTTCCCCGTATCAGAACTAAAACACTGTAAAATCGACGAATTCGACTTCAACAAATGCTGATACTCAACAACAATAAACTTATCGACACACCCCGAAACCGGGTCGACCCGACTCACAATTTCCACACCAAATAACATGTCAATGGGTACGAATTCGGGTTGCGGAATCGGAGCATATTCACCGGTAACCGGGTTAGCAACAAACAAACTATTCCTCTCCTGAGTCAAGCTCTTATGAAAGGGACGTTTCGACTGTTTCATAACTTCGAAAGCAAAAACAACAAGCCCATTACTTGACCCGGTTACCTTACCCGGAAACCCGTTTAAAACGGGTTGATCCTGAGATATGACAAACGGGTTAACAGTGAAAGTGCAGATACCTGGTCGTGGAACAAAGTCGAACCGAGTCGCAATTGATATCTTCGGGTCGTCGTCATCAGAATCCGACCCGTCGGATTCGGGTTTGGGGACGGAGTCGGGTACGGCGAAGAGGATGGAGCGGTTTAGGATTAACCATGGTTGGGTTGAGCGGGAAGAGTAGGATTTGACGACGGTGGCGTGGGAGATGACGAAGTTCCAACGTTTCGAAACGAGTTTGAAACGGCAGGCGTCTTTTGCGGGTAATCGGGTCAGGATTTCGGATAATATTTTATTCGGGAACAGATCCAGATTCATGGTGACGTTTTCGGACGACATCGTATTTCAGGTGGATAAAGATGGATTTTTCGAGTAATTTTTTGAGTATTTTATTACTGGGTATTTGAGATTTTTAAGGAAATGGGGATCTGGAGAAATGTAGCTTTCTGATGAAGCTTTCTGGGTTTCTGGGTGATATTTCTGGGTATTTTTCAGGGTTTAAGAATTTCTGGAGAATGCTAGGGTTTTTGGAGATGAAGGTTTCAAAAATGAAGTGAAAAGAATCAGATATTTTTAGTTTTTACTTTTTACCCTTTTGTCCTTGTTACTTTCTTCACAAGGCCAATCAAGTGTGTAGCTGCCGCAGTTTCCGATAGTAGTAGTTATGGTTCGGTTTTAAGTGAGTAATTTTTTTAGTACGAGTTGGCTCAATCCTACGAGTTTAAATGTAGTTGGTTCATCGGTTACTAATGACTCAATCATAGATTTTGCAGCTCATTCTAGTGTCCTTTACAACGTAATAAGGTTAGACGTTTAATTAGTTGGGAACTATGCTTAAGTCTTAACCTTTCCGAAGTGCTATATGATCATCCAATCGATCTTAGCAGTTCTTTAAGCACAAGAATTTTGGTATAACGCTATTCTACCTCTACAGGTTTGTCCATAGCTGCCAAAAGTAAGTTTTCAGTGTCCGGAGACTGGGGTTGGCGTTACAATCTGATGATGAGGCCGCGCGTTATGCCCCTCATTCAGTTTTCTGTGAACCAAATGCATCCTTCTTTCAGGACAACGATACCAGAAACGACTCCAGATGACACAGCGGAAAAGGGATAGAAGAGAAACTCCAACGTTCCACCACAAAATTAACATAAAAGAGCATAGCAGTGTACTCATGACATAAGATCATCTGAAACAAAATAGCTAGCTCCGACAACCAGCCTGTCACGGCTACCTGTCACCAGGACGTCTCAATTACACAACGACCACTTACGAAGTTTCAACTTAAAATTCATGTCCACAACCAGGACGTTGAGATAACCAAAAGGGTGTTAGTCTCTTAGATAAGAGTTGCATGAAAGTACAGCAGCTCCACTAGCAAACACCGCTACGTCTTCATCTTATTTCTTTACAACGATCAAGCCTAATTCATCAAATTCAAGCCACATTCGCCTTATGCAGATGATCCCTGAGCAGCAGAAGAGTAAAAGTACAATGTAAGTAAATCATCTGGCTAGTTAAACTCACAGTCCTACAATCTGAAAATGCGAGGAATTAAACTACTGCTGCCCCCAGGCAACTCAACACGAAATAATTGCAAGCCAACAGACCAAAAAAACACATTCTCTAAAGATGCAATACTTCAAAAACATCCATCAAACGAAAAAGAATGACATGATTTCAACTCCACAGATTCCTAGACCCAAACTCAACGCATCCAACTATACAATCGCTCCATGAACACCGATTTATATCAGTTATAACTGCTAAGATGAAGATGTAGAAAGTTTCGTACCTTATTGAGCAAGGACTCCATATGAGCACTAAGACTTTTCATATCCTGGTTACTGGGCTCTAACTTCACAGCAAGTTCTGCATCTTCTTTAGATCCTTTCAGATTACCAAGTTCTTTCCTGGCTATTGCTCGCCGTGCATAAGCTTTGAAGTAATTGCAGTCGATCTTCAGAGCCTCGGTACAGTCATCCTCAGCATTGGAGAATGCATTGACCTTGAGGTATGCCATTGCTCGGTTTGCATAAGCAACAACATTCGGTGAGAGATCAATGCTTTCAGTGTAGGACTCTATAGCTTTAGTGAATTTTCCTTGCTTGAAATACGCATTCCCCTCTTCCTTTTTATAAGCAGCATCTGGAAGAGCCAGAGAGAAATATACAACATGTCAACTAGCGCAAGATAAGCATGTGTTTGATAGAATACATTAGAATGCATCACTTCCAACGTGCCAACGAAGAGAAAGGAAAAAAAAAAAAAAACAGCTTTCGGAATGTTAAAGCAAGCCCACTTTTCACAAGACAAAACCAAAGATAAAAGAGATGCAATTAAAAGTCCTAAATATATTACAAACAAGACTAAGGCTACAACGAAAGGATAAAGATTAAGACATCATACAGAAACCAAGTATACGAATATGTCTCCACTGAAAAATGAGTACACAAAGAAGCACATTCAAGATACACAACACAAGCTAACCAAGGGTTATACTCCGTATTATATAAATATCAACAAAACAATATTGTATGATCTAGTTGCTAAACCAAAAAATAGTACCAAGGCTGGAGTACGAGAATGAACTTCAAGATAGATATCCGATACATCAAATGATGCAAGACTAGGAAAGGATGTAGATCAAACTGCGTACCAAGGGAAGGAAGTTACTGCTCAGCTAGTCGCACGAGTTATCAAGATAAACAGTTATCTTTCAAGGATAAGACCATAACTAGAACAGCATTTTTACGTTGTTGGAAGTCTGTTATCCAGTTACTTGGTATTTACTCACCCCTCCACATTCGCAGTTGAGCTAATCTTTTACTGTAACTGATAAAGTGATAAGCAAGCCAATTTTCATGAAAGTATCCTTTCATTTTGTTTTAGTCTCCTATCAGCTATTTGTCCGCTAGCATTTGACTCGAATTCTAGGGAGGGTAAAGTAGCCTGACTAGCCTCAAGTATCAGCCTTGTACTCACGAATGAGCACACTTTAGAAATAAAAGTATAAAACTTTGGTCAGAAATTTCTCTCGTTTGGTTTAATGTAACAAGTGAGGTCCGAACATAATTCAGTGGTTAAGACAAAGCTGAATTAGACAGTTATTCTCGCCAAAGAGCGGCCTAATTTGGTGTAAGAAATTTACCTACTTTCTTAGACACAATCACAGAACACAAGCATGTATAAAACTTACAATGCCCAAACAGTAGATAAAATTTTAACCAAAGTGCAAAAGTGTAAAACTTACACAGCCGCGGAGGAAGGGAGACTGGCCAGCGCGGGATCACCATGGGGATAAAATCAAACCATCCAGCTTGACCCAAAATCTTGACCTTCTTCAAAACCCCTACACCACATCCCAAACACTTCTGAACATCAACACGAGAAACCTTATACAACAAGCTCCACCCCGAAACAGGGCTCTTATAATCCTTCAACCTCCAACACTTCAACATACACTCACTCTTCTTAAACAACTACACATACTGCATACTCCTCCCACCAGCCACACCACCAAACCTCCTCTCTCGTGTCTCTCGGCCTTTAGGGACCGGAATAAGACGACATTTCGCCCTCCCTCGGTCTCAGCCGCGGCAAAGATGTCACCTTTAACATCCCAAGTGATCAACCCAACACTATACTCAGCCCAAAACAACCGCCCGTCGAACTCGAACCCCCAATACGGCCTATACGGGTGCACATGATGCGGTGGTAACATATAATCCGCATTTTTAACGACCCATTTACCCGTATCGGAACTAAAACACTGTAAAATTGCGGAATTATTCTGAACCAAATGCTGATACTCCACCACAACAAACTTATCCAATACCCCACTACCCGGGTCAACCCGAGAAGCAAAACCAACTCCGAACTGCATATCAATGGGTAGGTAAACGGGTTTGGGTATCGTGGCCCATTCCCCGGTAACCGGGTTCGAAACGAATAAACGTTTAACCGCCTGATTCCAGCTTAAACAACAATTTCTATAAGATGGGCCCCTCACCTCTTGAGAAACCTCGAACCCACATAGGACCAACCCGTTACTTGACCCGTATATCTGTGACGGGTAATCGGTTAAAACGAGTTGATTGCTGATCGCATATCGAAGCCGGGTTCAGAGTCAGTGTGCTGATACCGGGTCGAGGAGACAGGTTGAACTGAGTGGCTGACCCGGACCCGAACCCGGTAGTGAACCCGATTTCACGGTTGAAGACGAACCAATCAGGGTCACAGTGGGAAATGTAAGAAGCGACAAAGTGGGGGTTGCAGATTATGGCGTTCCAGCGTTTCGAAACGGTTTTGCAAC
>JBBYHQ010102467.1:0-53550 GCA_038382645.1 Spergularia azorica
AATGCCTTACTGCATCAGGATACTTCATCTCCTTGAAGAATTGATTACCTACACAAATCAAGAATATGCGGTAAGCTATATGACCATATACCATGGACTTGGGACTTCCTTTTAGGGTAGGGACGCAAGCCCAAGCTCAACACACTTCTCTGTAATCAGTTGTGCCAATAAATACAATGGATGAGCCACAAGAACAGAGCACACAAAATAGATACCTTTTTCACGTTCCTCATCAGCTATCTGTGGGTCGAAATACTCTTCCTGCTCGAGAACTTTCTTTGCTTTCTCAGCTTCATTTAGCTTTTTCAGTGTATCGGGATTCCGGTGCTCAGTGAGAGCTTTATGGAAAGCCTCAATAGCAGGTTCAAAATCTTTTAATGTCTTTGCCATCTTCACCAGAGCAGTTCCTTTCCTAGTCAAGGCCCTGGCAACCATCTTAAAATCTGATCTAAGCTCCCTACCCCTTTCCACAGCCTGTTCACAGTCCTTAATACACTCTTCGTACTGTTGATTTTTTTTTGAAAGAAACATAAGAATTAGAAACCAGCATCAGCAGAACAAACCACAGAAACAGATAAATAACCATTCTGGTATTAATATTACCACCACAAATAGGGAAACAGCATGCCTAAAATGTCGTTAGCAATGTCACTAAGATCTACCTTAAACTAGAAGCATAACGTAAGAAGAAAGCATGCTTCTAAGACAAACAACATCTAAGACGGGATGGCAACCTAGACCAATAGGCATCCTTATAAATGACAGTTGACAAAGATCAGCCAATAGTATCCCGACTGTGATAACCCGAGACTATCGCTATTTCAAGTTTCTTTTACTATCAGAGCAACACACCTCCACAAACCAGACAACAGCACATTGTTCACAGCCAATTCCACCATCTAAGCATTTTTCCTTCCTACTATATAATAAAACCAGAAACCCCTCCATAGCCTATTCCTCTAAACATTCAAAGGCCAATGCCAAGCTAACTACCCACAAATACATGAACAACCGAGCCACGAAAACTATCATTGGATAACAAGTACTAATTGTCAATTCAGCAGAAAACAACTTCAGAACGACCGAGTCTGTTCATCCAAAAGTACGAAAACTTCCAACTTTGTTACGACTGAGTCTCTTCTTACAATCTAATGTCTAATTTATCCACACAACCCACATTCACCAATTGATGCAAGAAAACATTAATCTACACAAAAATCAGCCTATCAATTTCTTCTTCTACTACTACTACTACTTAATCTTTATTCTAACACCCACAAAATCTCTTGACAATGGCTAGAAAAAAGCAGTTCAATTGAATTAAGTTATCCTGTTCTTCACTATCAATCAGCTACCCCCCAAATCCAAAGAGAGAAAAACAGCTTCTACAACACACTTCTACACTACATCATCAATTCATCATAAATCAAAACACAGTTGAAGCACGAATCTTTTCACAAGAAATCAAGATTAGCACAAGATTTAACTAATCCTAACAGCTTCTACAACACACTAACTAACCACAACCAAATTAAATTCTTCTACTACACAATCAAAGCACAAATCTTTAATTAAGGCACAAATACTTACCTTGCCCATCTCCAAGTAGACAGCAGCACGGTTAGTCAAGTAAGAGATATCTTCATCATCAAGCTGAAACGCCTTACTATAATGCTCAACAGCACTCTCGAAATCCTTCTTCTTATACGCAGCGGTACCCAACTCCTTCTCTTTCAACGCGGCCGCCTTCCTCTCCTTCTTCTCCTTCACCTCATCATCCTCCTCAACAGCCGTCTCCTCCTCCATCGGCACCGGCTCCGGGTCCACCTTCCTCTCCTTCACCTCCACCTTCTCCTCATTCTCCGCCGCGGCAGCAGGCGGGTCCCCCATTGGAAAATCCTTGTCATCGCCGCCAGCGGTACGCATCTCGATGTTCAATAGCACCCCTAGAGACTGCATCGCCCTCTGATCCTGCAAATACATGTTCAAATTACTCGGATTCTTCTGTATATCTTGCATCATCCTGACGTAATCAGGCTGCTGTAGAAACCCCCTCGTTTTCGGGTCCGCCGTCAACTTGGCCCACATCTCCGGCCCGGAAAACGCGTCACCGAACGGAGAAGAGGAAGAAGGAGGAGGGGCGGGCCGTTGGGCCCGCCGGGCTTCGTCGAGGGTGGATTTGAGAGCGTCGTTGTTAGGGTCGAGTTTGAGGCCGGATTGGGAGGCGGAAACGGCGTCGTCGTAGTGGCGGAGACCGAGGTGGGCGGCGGCGAGGCGGGAGTAACCCTTGGCCCAGTCGGGTTTAATAGAGACGGTTTTCTCGGCGTCGGAAAGGGCGGCGGTGAAGTTTCCGAGGGAGGCGTAGGCGGCGGATCGGTTGGAGTAGAGGACGTGGTTGGTGGGAGAAAGAGTGATTGCGTCGGAAAAGTGTTTGATTGCTTCGTCGTAGTTTTTGGCTGAAAACGCAGCGTTTCCTTTGGCTTTGGCATCGTCTGCCATTGTTAAGGGGTTTGAAGAGAGAGAGAGTTTTTTTTTCTGGAGAGAGAAAGTTTGGAGAGTGATTTTGGGGAAGAAGATGAAGGGTTTTAATAGGGAGTAAAAAGGAAAGGGGAGACGAGACGAGAGAGTTCTGGGAGTGTGGTTGAGCTTCTGGAAACTTCTTTGGGAAGATTAAAACTTGCCTAATTACGGAGTATGAGATTTGAATTGTTAATTAATTTTATTTATGAGCTGTATTTTCCAAAAAGAAAAAAAGTTAAGTAATTACCCAATTTTCTCTTTTTCCTTTTCTTTTTTGTTAATTATTAAAAAAAAAAAAAAAGATTTCGCGTTGTCGTTAGACTCGTTAGTAGTTATTTGAGTGATCGTTAACTTACACACAGATTGATCACTACACGGATTAAGGGTGGCGTATTAGTTTAGAATCACCAAGAGCAATTAATGAATTATCAATGCCAACAACTCTAGAATTGAGAGCAGTAACTAGTAAGGTTTGAATAGTGGTAGTTCAACCAAGTGAGCTATTACATCATCCTCTAGTAAAAACATTTTTGTATTCTGCAATTGGATAAGTTTCATTGAAAAGACGGTCGTTTCAATGGAAGTAGATGTAGTTTTGGGCTGGTGTCTGCTTTTAGTTTTGTGACTTTTCCACGTAATTAGCTGGGGTATAATTTTCATTTTGGTGATTAGATGCATGCAATACATTTATTCTATGCACCATTTGAACGAGTTAAAACCTTGGTTATCACGTGCAGTGCCACTCGACTTCTCTTAAAACTCGCTTCACATGAGCAGTTTTGTTGTATGATAATCTAACTTACAAAATTATGATTTTAAACCAAGTCAAACTTAACTTACTAGTATATGAATCAAATCGGATGAAATCAAATTCATATCAAACCTTAAGAAAATCCATGAAAGCAATTTACATCCGATTGAATATTTAACAAATATAGATTAAACAAAAAAAAAATTCATTTTAAACCACGCTAGATGTATTCAAATCGAATCATAACCATTTTATAGAATCATATCGGAGCGAAATTGGCTGATTTTACCATTTCAAAAACTTTTTTATCAAATCATAACGTCTCAATTGAATCATATCGGACCAAAGTTGGTTTACCTCTAATCTAATATTACCAATTCAAAAGTTTTTATCAAATCATAACGTCTCAATTGAATCATATCGGACCAAAGTTGATTTAGCTCGATTTTACCACTTCAAAAGCCTTTTCAACCTCGTGTCCTCATGACATCCACCCCGTACTCCACAGTAAAAACCTCCGATTCAACACAGATGAAAAAAAATCCAGTAAAACTCAAATGAGTAGACAGTTCTAAAACTAGAGTTAGATCAAGCGTCATGTGGAAGCTTTGACTCTTTTCGTCTCACCGGACTTAGTTTCGAACCCTAACTCCAACTTACAACATTCCGGTACCATTCAACGCCAAATTCCAGGTACTTCTTTTGCAATTTTTTCCGGCGAAATTGTTCGTCTTTCTCCATTTACTTTCATTTTATCTGTGTTTATATGTATGTATATTCTGTCAATTTGGGGTTGTACTATGGTACCTAGATTAATGTGTCTTCAACAACAAGCCTTAGTTCCGAAATGATTTGGGGTCAGATAACATGAATCGTCATTTGAAACCGTCAAGGAGTAATTGTTCTGTTGACATTGTTGCTTTAGTTGGGGTATAGCTAATTTTATCCCCTCATCATTTGGTTGTAGAGATTAATGCTTTGTTTGAATAGCTAATTGGAGTGAAAAGGGATGAAATTGGGGAGAAATTACTAATTTGAATGAATGAAATTATGAAAATTTGGGGGAGAAGAAGGGGTTCCCAAAAATTGGAGAACCCGTCTCGCGTTCTTTTAAATTGAAACAAATCCGTCTTGGGTTGGGAAGATTGGGAAAGAAAATTCCCTCCTTAATGCAATGTGTTGATGTGACAAATTGACCTTTGCAAGCTTCTGCATTATGGGGTTGGATAAAGGATCGGCCTTTGTAACAATTGTAAGCTTCTGCATCAGGGGTTGGAGAAATAATCGACCTTTGTAAGTTTCTGCATACAAGGTTGGAAAAAGAATCGGCCTTTGTAAGAGTCTGCATATGGGGTTGGTAAAAGAATTAACCTTTGTAAACTCCTGCATATGGGGTTGGAAAAAGAATCGACCTTTGTAAGCTTCTGTATACGGGGTTGGAAAAAGAATCGGCCTTTGTAAGCTTCTGCATAAGGGGTTGGAACTTGTAAAAAGATTCGACCTTTGTAAGCTTTTAAATAGTACATACAGGGCTTGAAAAACTTAGATGGTGAAGTAGGCTTTACACATAAAAAGATGGGGTTCCCAAATATTAATTGCTTTGATGCTGGATGTGTATGGTAGAGAACGGGGGTGATGGGAATTGGAGGAGTCGTATCCCGTTCTTTTCGATTAAAACAAATCCCAGTAGCAATGTAGCATACTCTTTCATACGGAGTATATGAGACTCAAATACTACTCCTTGGCTGAAAGAAAACTTGAATAATATAGTCTTCACGAGTAGGACTGTAAATCATACTACTGCTATTTTAATTAAAGAATCTATACAATGATTTGATGCAGGGAGGATAAGGGTACATGCCAAAAACATTAGTCCAAGGCTTCCTAGTTCTTATTGTACTGATTTGACATTAAGAATATGTAACACACAAAGCCTTCTTGAGGTGGTTTCTTAATGTCACTTCTAGCTAACCTTGGCGAGTTTTGTTCGAGTTTTGAACACTGAGGTTCTGTAACTTCTGTTATCCCTTTATTTGCTCTAGATTGAGTCTCTGTTCCTTCTTTTTACCCCTGATGGTTTTCCTTCCCTGATTGTTCCATACCATTATCTGGATCTATCAGATACTTTCCTATCTTTGTGAGGTTTACTTTTACTAGTTCCATGCTTCCATATCCTGAATTGTCATCATTTGCTTATAGTTTATACCTAATCCCTTGTTATTTCAATCTCTCCTTCTTCTTCTAAGGCCTTGTTATCTTCTCCTTGTTATTCAGTGATTTCCCGTTTGTGATTTATACAGCTTTTGATAATCTGGATTACTTATGATTCAAATACTCAGTAGTCAGTACATGTTACCGTGAAAAGTGAAGCGTCTCATAAAACCAGTTATTTCCACTGTATTCTATTTTTCCGTCTAGCTTGCCCTACATCTTGCATCCTATGAAATCTGTTCTGCGCCTCTATTGTGTTTACTTATAGATTGTCTCTGAACCTAGAAATTGAACTTGGGAGGTGAGCTCTGAATGTCAAAAGGGCCCTAGCCTTTATTTAGGTTACACTCCATCTACCCAAAACCCTGGCTCTGCAGGAATTCAGATCAATCGTTTGTAGGCCCTTCAGAAAGAGCTGTAGTTATTCTCGTACTGCATGATGAATGCTGAAATTTGAGATAAGTAGGAAGAGAAGAAAGTCGATGAGGAAGTGAATAAGTATATTGAAGTCAGCATCATGAACTGTTGCTTGCCTGCTGTGGTTGGGGTGATAAAGTTCATATAAGTTTTACAATGTGATAGTTGTGTGGCAACTTCCATTCATTCTGTGTAGATTACTACGTTAAAAGAAAATGATGTGTTGGAAAAAAGTTAAGAATTCAATGCGATATGTGCCTTTCCATCTTGTCGCATTTGTGGGTATCTTCTTTTTCCTAACGGTTATAAGGCTTTGTTTTACTTCTTTTAGGTACTTCTAGAATAAAGATTTGATGAGTGCTGCTTCAAAGTCTAGCAGCTTGAAGTCTGCTTTCTCATACTGTGTAGAGCAAGTAAGAAACTATGACTACCACCATTACATCTGCCTTCTCGAACTCCCTCCTGAGATGCGGAGAGCTGCATTTGCACTGCGCGCCTTCAATGTTGAAACAGCCAAAGCAATGGATGTCGCTTCTGATCCCAGGATAGGCCTGATGCGACTTGTTTGGTGGCAAGATGCAATAGACAAAATATATGCCAATAAGCTGATTGAACACCCTATTGCTCAGTCCCTTTCCTCAGTGGTATCAGAACATAAAATAAGCAAGTCCTGGCTGAAAAGATCTGTTGAAGCTCGTATTAAAGATGCTCAAAGGGAATCCGACGAAATCCCAAAAACTGTTGAAGAGCTTGAAAAATATGCCGAGGACACGCAGTCTACTATCTTGTACATGACATTGCAAGCAGGAGGTATCAACTCCACAGCAGCTGATCACGCCGCTTCTCACATTGGTAAAGCTAGTGGTCTTGCATTGCTGCTGAGATCAGTACCGTACCATGCAAGTCGTCACCGTCATTTTGCTTATATACCCTCTGACATCGCCTCAAAACACGGGTTAATGATTCAAGATGGAGGTCAGACAGGAGTAAGTGTGGACTTCCGAGATGGCCTTAGTAATGCAGTTTTCGAGATGGCTTCAGCAGCTAATTCCCATCTAGAGAAAGCACGTGATTTGGCTAAAACTGTCCCAAATGCAGCAGTCCCTGTTCTCCTCCCTGCTGTTCCAACTCAGGTTCTGTTGGAATCTCTGCGCCGGGTCAATTTTGATGTCTTCGACCCGAGGTTGCAGCAGGGTGTTCTAGGCATTCCTCCTCTATGGTTTCAGCTGAAATTGAAGTGGCATTCATGGAGGGGTAGATACTAGACACTTAGACAGTAGACACAGATAACTTTTCTGTTCAATAATATGTGAAAACAATGCAGCTTCATCATTCAGATTGAAATCACACTTGTTGAGCAATTTATTCGAGATTGCGAATGTTTTCGGAGTACGACATTCACATTGTTCCTCTCAATTCTGTGTAAAGATTGTGGTTTCTGCTTAGAAGACACAAGGAGACAAGGAACTGGCACAAATGATGTTGTGGTTTTGGTTGGCAAAAAATAAAAGAAAAATAAAGCGCTAGAAGGAGGGCTTGAACCTCCGACCTTGTGGTTAACAGCCACACGCTCTAACCAACTGAGCTATTCCAGCTTGTCGATGAAGTTGTACGTATTAAACAACTGATCCCACTATTTTGTCCATTTCTTGACGCATTACCAAAAAAGCGAATCCGAACCAAACGTAAAGAACTCAATGAAACGGAGGGAGCGTAACTTTTGCCCCAAGTACGGCAGATCTTATCTGATACACTGATCCTACTGTAACATTAATGACAGTTGTGAAGATCACGCCATTGCAGATGAAAACAAGGGAAAGCAGCAAAATTTGCCAAATAACATGAAGGGAGAGATTTTCTCTGCCTTTTTTTTTTCTAACAAGAAGATGAACAAGCTAAGAAATCTATACACTTTGGTATACACACACAAACGCAAGTACGCAAGTCTAATAAACAGCACAAAAGAGAAGCAAATGTAAACATAACACATGTTCAATGCAGTCCAATTCCAATGGGTCCCACCTTTTTCTCACGTGGCAACCCCTGCTTTTGCATGGCGTTTCGTCCTCTTCTTCTTCTTCCTCCATACGCTTCCACTAATTTAAATACCTCTCAATCCTAACCATTTCCTTTTAATCTTATTTTGTTGGTAAACTTTGCAAAGTTTTTGTTAGAAATGATGAAGTTTACAAGTATAGCAGTGTTAGCAATTGTGTTATCTCTTCTAGTGTTATGGGTTTGTGAAGGTAAGCGGTGGGAGACGAGTATCCGCATGCCCACTGAGAAGGACCAACCGGCAGCTGCCAGTTCCGACGACGAGGCCGATGTTGGTACGCGGTGGGCTGTTCTTGTTGCCGGTTCTCAAGGTTATGGTAATTACCGTCACCAGGTAATTTTAATTTTACACACTTTTTAATTACTTTGTTTTCGACACGTTTGTGTAAGGTTGCGTACATCTGACCCCCTAGACCAGCCTTTCGGAAAAGGCGAAAAGTGGGTTCTTTTTTTACTAAGTGGTGTTTTTTTTTTTTTTTATTGGGGGTGGTGCAGGCGGATTTGTGCCATGCATATCAAGTACTGAAGAAAGGAGGGTTGAAGGATGAAAATATAGTGGTGTTCATGTACGATGATATTGCTAATAATGAGCTTAATCCTAGGAAAGGTGTCATTATCAATAGTCCCAAAGGGGAAAATGTTTATGCTGGTGTTCCTAAGGTAATTGTTTTGTAATTTCTACTTTTGTCTTCAAATTGGTGTTTCCGTGCTCTATATTGTTATATTGTGACGTAGCAGTCAGTTGGTGCGATTCTCGACCCAATTTTTATTTTGGGTCATCGGTGCTATAGTCTCTCTATGTTTTAATAGAGTTAATAAGGCTTGCGTACATCCGACACCCCTTACTCCGCCTGATGACGGGAGCCTTTAAGGAGCTGGGGTAATGTTGTTATTGTTGGAAGCTCAATAACTTATGGTAAAGATGCTAATTTGCGAATTTGTTTACTTAGATTTTGTATTACATTGAGATGCTATGTAATGAAATCGACCAATTTCCCACACGCAAAAGTAAAAGTAAATGATTTGCGTGTGAAATTGATGCAATTGAAGGTTTTGTAGTTGGATAAATTAGTATGGCTCTGCTGATTATTTCCAGCCTTATACATGAAGCAATTATTAATACAAGGCCTAGAGAAGAAATTCGGCTATGTATCTTGGTCTAATATATTTCCTGGTTTCTAAAGGGGGATGAATTTGTAAGGCTCTGCTGTTGTAACTATATGAGTTGTGTGAGTAGCTTCGTACTGAAGTTTAAGGTGTGACGATACAGGATTATACAGGCGCAAGTGTCACCGCAGAGAACCTCTACGCGGTTCTTTTAGGGGATAAGAGTGCTGTTAAAGGTGGCAGTGGCAAGGTCGTTGCTAGCAAACCAAATGACAGGATCTTTTTGTACTATTCTGATCATGGAGGCCCTGGTGTGCTAGGTCAGTTTACTGTGTTCTGTTTGTATGGTACATTTTCTCTGTAACTGTGCTAATCTGAGACTTTGAGTCGCGGTGTTAAGGCATATATGGCACATTGGTCTCAATGACATATTATATGATGGGGACTCCAATTATCTGCTAAGGGGCTCTGATTTGTGTAGCTAAGAAAAGTTTTGTCGAATTCTCGAGTCTCTCATTACTCTGGTCTCTCTGAGCTGAAATTGTAGTGTTATACCTTGGCTATTACTTAAGTAGGGATTTTAAGATTTGCAGTTTGCCCGCAGGTATGCCGAATCTGCCATACATTTATGCCAAGGACTTTATTGAAGTTTTGAAGAAGAAGCACGCATCAAAAAGCTACAAGGAGATGGTAATTGGAGATCTTTTGTGAGCAGGGCTAACCTGAAAAACAATTGGCAGGGCTGTAGGTCGGCTAATCGAGACCTGTTTATGTGCTGCAGGTACTATATATTGAAGCTTGTGAGAGTGGCAGTATATTCGAAGGCATGATGCCCGAGGATCTGGACATCTATGTTACTACTGCATCTAATGCTGAAGAGAGTAGCTGGGGAACTTATTGCCCTGGTTCGGAACCTGCACCACCGCCAGAGTACATGACATGCTTAGGCGATTTATATAGTGTTGCCTGGATGGAGGACAGGTATGTCCATACTTTCTCCCGTATATTCATGATTCATCATATATATGAAAGTACTAGGCCTTTTGTGAAGGCGAAAAGTTGGATTATTAGTATCTGTTCCGAGCTATTTTCTCGTGCTATATCCGTTTACAGTAGTACGTAACTAAGAGGGTTGGATGTTGTCTGCAGCGAGACTCACAATTTAAAGAAAGAAACGATCCATCAGCAATACGAAAAGGTGAGACTACTGAAAGCCAGTGTCACAGGGCTTATCTATCTGAGAAGAGGGTTGTAAAATTCTGTTATCTGGCAGGTAAAGGAAAGAACTTCAAACTACAAAACATATTCCTCGGGATCGCATGTGATGGAGTATGGAAATAAAAGCATTAAACCCGAGAAGCTTTATCTATACCAAGGATTTAATCCAGCTTCTGTGAACTTTCCTTCGAACGATTTGCCTCTTGATGTTAAGATGGGTGTTGTTAATCAAAGAGATGCAGATATTCTGTTCCTATGGAAAAAGGTAAACTTGTAGTTCAGTATACGGTATTTGGGAAGATGGCGTTTCCTGTGTATATTGAACTGAATGATCTGTTTTGCGCCGGTACAGTATGAAAGAGCAAAAGGCAGACCTGAGAAGAAGCATGAAATCCTTAGGGAGATAACGGAGACGATGAGGCACAGAATTCACCTTGATGGTAGCATTGAGCTGATAGGGAAACTTCTGTTTGGGCCAACAAATGGTCCTTCTGTTCTGAACTCGAAAAGAAGACCGGGAATGCCACTTGTCGATGACTGGGATTGCATGAAATCTATGGTAAGGGCTACTTGTTGGTTGAAGTCTATAATTTTCCTTTCTTTAGGTCTTATTCTGTTCTACATAAGTCCTAGCTGAACTCAATTAAATCTCTATCGAGCCATACTTAAGTATCTTGGAAATTGATAGCATATAATCGACATTATCATAAATAACCCCTGGCGTTTTCATTTACTGGACTGCAGGTCAAGGTGTTTGAGAAGCGATGTGGTTCACTGACTCAGTATGGCATGAAACACATGCGGGCTTTTGCGAACATATGCAACAAGGGGATCTCGCATTCAGAAATGGACGAAACTTGTGCTGCCGCATGTAGTGCTCATAACTCAGGCGAGTTTCATCCTTCGTTTCATGGTTATAGCGCCTGAGATATGGCTTGAGCACTTTGGCTGCCATTGGATGTGTCATGTGTGTCAAAGCTCCATCATTTCGAATATATAAATAGCTTAGCTTGTTCCAGTAGTCTCTTCATCTTGGCTTTGTCTATGATCGAAAAAAGAAAAGTTGAGAAACGAAATGACCGCTTCTTGTGTAACTGTGTTCTATGTAGTGTTTATATGTAGTAGTGGTAGTAACAGTACCCATGCACGAATTTACCATCTCTGCCTTCATCTCTCTTTCGGACCAATTTTGCATTTCATCGGGAAAGACGGAAAGGGTTGCAGTGGGATGACACCGGAGTGTTTTGGCCAGTTTTTACTCAAAGACCAACCTGGCCTTAATGTTTTGTTTGCGTTTTCATGTCCATTGTGTTCCGGTCCTCATATCGTGTTAGGAATTAGAATTCGGTTCAGGTGAAGTCAGCTTCTGACCAACTTTAATTGAATTGAAAAGGGTTTTGTGCACGAGTACAAAGTGAGGATATTGTATAGTAACTGCTTGTTAAATGAACATGTTCGAGCATCAAAATTGAACTCTCCCCGTATAATCCGTGTATACATGGTGCCCGACATGTCTGAAGATTTACAAGATACTGTTAGTAATTAATGATGATATTATATGGGAACAACCACCAGGTATTCTTTACATATTAACCTATGAATTATGATGTGACTTCGATTCTAATGACTGTGGCTACTGGCTAATCATGTGTTCAGGTTACTTTGATCCGAGTCGTGATTCTAGGGTGCTGCTGGTTCATGAGTCAAAAACTCATAATTGATGTCCCAAACCTAAATGTGGATTTCGTGTGCTACTGTACTGGATTTATGATCGGTGAGAATCGTTCTTAGACTATCTTTAGTGACGTTTAGTTTCAGTGTCGTTGATGTTAAATTTCGTCTATCTTGCTTTTCGGTGTGCCTTTGCAATTTTCCCATGACATTTCGAACGACACCAGTACAGTGTTACATTTTGATATCAATATGATGGGCTTATTTTCAAGTAGGTACTTAAGTGGGCAGGATTGTTTGGGTAATTTGTAGTCACTATCGAATCCGAGAGATTTTCCGAGGGACAAGTGTTCCATTTAGTTAACAGGACGAAGGGATTAGATATGTTGTAAGAAATTTGATTTACCTAACTGTAGTGGTAGGGGTACCTGTAAATTTGAACTTATTCAGTAGCGTATCAGATCTAGGTACAAGGTAGACAGTAACATTCAAATTAAACCAAGTGGTACGTTGTTACATGGACAATAAGATCTCAATATGGATTGGATTTGTAGTGAGTATCGAACTTTGATCTTAGTCTGACCTTGGTGATTATGAGCCTGGTAATTTAATTTGCAGGAGATCTTGTGGGAGACGGTCTCTCAATAATTTATTGAGAGACCAACCATGTCATTCATATCGTGACCCCGTTTTATATAATTAGTAACCGTTATACAACTTTTGGTAATCGTTTTAGTTAAAGATATTGACACTTAATTTAAGATTTGCAAAGGGGTTACTTTATAAATTTTAGCTAATTTTATATGATTGGATCGTCCAAAATCATAGATAATGTGATTTACAATAATAAATTTATACGATTACTAAAAGTATTATCAGGGTTACAAGCAATGTAAAAAGAGTCACTTTGTAACACAGTATAATGGTCTCTCAATAAATTATTGAGAGACCGTCTTTTATGAGACTTTGTGTTTAATTTGTGTACTTTTCTCGGGAGTAATACACCTTATATATTAAGAAAATCATGATTGTGATCCGATAATGATGCTTCAAAAACCCTTTGGAGTCGATAATAAGGGTGAAGTACATATCATTGTGATTCGTGGTGTATAGAAATGCAAGTGTTAATTTGTAATTCCAATCACTGACAATTTGACAAATTGCAACTGCAGTTAGCATTTCAGGCAGATGACTTTTCGGGTTGTGGTCAAGTCGTCTTCAAACAAGGCATATGAAAAGCTAATGAAATCGGAGGACCCTAGACTTAGGGACATACAGTAGCATAGAAACATCAACATTACATTATTTTCAAGATTTTGGTTGCATATACTTGACAACGTTTTAGGATTAGCAGATTCTCAGTTTGTTAAAAAAAATCTTGATGTGGTCCGCTTCTACACAAAATTGTGGTCGACAAATTTGAAAATATACGAACTTGGGCACCACAGAAATAGTAAAGTTGGATTTCTAAGATCAATGTCACAACATATGATTCCAAAGTTATACTTCTTGTTCACCACAATTCAACACATAATTAATTCCGATTGTTGGAACTTTTCAAGCTCATGTAAAGGCAGATAGTACTTCAACGCAGACCTTCTATCGTACTCCACTTATTATTCGCTACCTCTAATTTTGTAAAAATTGAAATCGCTTTTCTCTGCAAGTTTATATAGTATAGTACGCTACGTTAGTACGTAAATGAAGTCATTGAAGTGGGATAATTGATTTATACCAACTAAGGTGCAATTATTAGTTTACTTAGGACAAGAATACATTATTATTATGCTAATCTTGATTGTTTAACAGCAGTGAAACAGAAAACGACCACAATGTAAACAACTCGATTTCAAAGGGCAAATCTTCATTTTCTATTCGAAAAATCTTCACTGTACATCTCTCAGAAGATCATCTACTTCGTCAATGTCTACCACAACTTGAAAAAGAGTAATAAAAAACAAAGAAAATGCCTTAAGAACATATGAAGGCAATTAAACAAGAAAAAGTTCTAGTCTAAACAAACACCCCTAATATCATTATCAATAAGTTCTTTACAACTCTCGAGATTTAAAAATTCAAATCTCGAGAGTATATCACGTTATCGCACTCCTTAACCAATTGTCACGTAGACAAACACTTGATACTTGGGATATAAGCAGGAATGTGGGTTCGACATTTGGTGTCCGTTGCGGCAATACGTGTCTTGACATATTCAAACTCGGATATCGGACACGGTATCGTGATCCGACCCGGATGATTATACCCGTAAACATTTTCAGCCTCCTTTAAAAGCTTCTCGAACAAAGGATGGTTAAGGAACAGAACAGGCACCAGGACACGGCGCGTGTCCCCATCTGGCTCTCCTACGTAGACCGCCAAGTGTCCTTTCGGAACATGAACCGGCTTAGTATCTATCACCGACTCATGACCCACCCGAATATATCCCCGGGTCGAACCCGGGTTTAAGAGGCCCCGTTTAATCTTTCTTCCCCATTTGCATAACTTGGAAATTGCTTTGTTCCTTTCGAATGTTGACCCGTCTAATTTCTCGTATTTGCTTGAATTTCTGCTGTACCGGGTCACCCATTTGAAGACCCGGATAATTTTCCTCCCCAATTTAATTCCCCTGTTTCTCCTTCTCATCATCATTTTTATATCAAAATTGACTAAAATCTCCAAAAATCAAACAAAATTGAAGGTACCCTTATGAAATTGGACCGTTATCTGAAGTGGGTTTTCGATATTATGATCAAATTCTATGAAATTAAGCTAAAAATGTGATCTTTATATGAATATTTGGGGGTTTCAGGCGTATGAAACAGAGGAAGGTGGAGAATGAAGTGGTGGGCACTTGGCAAGAGAAGAAGATGAGAGAAGGTTGGAGTGCGAGAGGATGATTTATATGAGCTGAATAATAGAGGAGATTTAATTAAGAAATCAAATTAGTTGATTTATTTCTTTAGTTGTGTGATTATAATAAGATTTAGTAATTAAATTGGTTAATTAAGAAAAGATGGGGAAATGTAAGAAGTCAGCTAAAAGTATGTAGGGATGCTTCGCGGCTGTAACTACTAATTAAAGTTGCGTCAAAGTGAAATTAATGGTGGAGGAATTCGAAATGTCACGATCATTAAATTAATTGTTCTGATTTTTTTGGTAATTTTTAATTTTTTTTTGTTTTAATTTGGAGGAAATTTCTAAAGAAGACAACAAAATGAAGGGGTGGTCAGAGGTCGTCTTGGTGCAAGTGGGGCCAGGGTGTTGTACTCTTGTTGCTGTACTTTGTTATGCTACGGACAATCACACACAACTGAGGGAGTTGCGTCAGCTTTTGCCGGGAAAAACAACATATGTATGGGCCTATAAGCTATAGAATTGTTATTGGGCCGGCCCATTGGATGAATAGAACTGCCGTCTAAGAAGGAAGTCCTAATGGGCTTTGCTTAATAAGTCGCACTTTTTTGTCGGGATTCGATTCTCATATTTCTTTCCCCGCAGTACTAAACAATTATGTGACAATTTACGCAAAAATAGTAGCCTAAACCTTACTCTTGAAAACGATTGACTTGTGTTTTGCTTGCACAGGAAAATCACTCAGTTGTTAAAATATTATACTCCCAATTAATTGACCCTTGTGTTACGCAAACGGTAAGAAATGAATAAAATCAATGCCTACTACTACTCAACATTTTGGCTCTATTATTAGAGTAAGAGACCCCCCCCCCTCTTTCATGAGCATTTGGGTCAGTGAAACACATTAATTTATTACTTTGTACTCCACACAAGACAAAGTGTACGGACAATGACAAATTTAATTGACGATGTAAAAAAAACTTTCGTCTTTCGAATATTCAATGGATCAATTAACCAAGTGGATGTTGTGAAGATGTCTTGGTGCCGTACCGACGTGCCGTACATGGTGTACTTACTGATAGCGAAATGTAAAGTGAATCGCCTCTATTACTTAATGACGCGAGTATAATATTAGATTACGACGCAAACAAACTTTGATCGAGTGTTTGGAGTAGTATTATGTTAATTAAGTATTCGACGAAGACTAAAACTAACAGTGTTTACATGGACAGTGTACATATCATATACGGAATATGTGTTTTGATCGCAATTCAAAAGTGACAAACAAACTACAATCAACAAATCAACAATATGCTTAATTCACATATAATCAATAAAAATGATTGTATTTTGGAATTACATTGTTGCATGCTATTTATTAGAAAGATTTTGATCTTCAAACTTTATTTTGGCGAGGTGCATGAACATTTCTAGTACGAACTTTCTATTCTCACCAACTCAAAAAGTGAACTATGAATCAATTTAAAATGCTTGATCAGGTTGTTTGTTGAATGTTGTTGAACAATTATCTGCTGAAATACTAACAAAAATTAATCGTAATTGACAAGTTATGTCACCCAAAGCACTCGATCGAGCATGTGCACGAGTGAACAAGAGACAAATTAGCCAAACATGTCTATGGATCGTTTGTTGTTATGCACACGAGCGAGATAATGATAATAATTAATTATAAACAAGTTATTAAAGTACAATTAGATTCTCTAATCTCCACTTGAACCTTTACAAGAACTCGACTTCACTAGATAAGCAGGATGTAATTATAAATTAAGTTTCCAATTGAACCTTTTCACGAACTCGACTTCACTAGATAAGCAAGCTGTAATTATAAATTAAGTTTCCAATTGAACTTTTCACGAACTCGACTTCCCTAGATAAGCAAGCTGTAATTATAAATTAAGTTTTCAATTGAACTCATAGTTTAATTTACAGTTAGTTAGCAACTCATCTTGTGAAGGCGTTTTGTTTTGTTTGTAAGATCCAAGATGTACACATGTGCATAGGAGTCAGGAGACAACAACACATAGTTTTCGATGTTTATTGGAGCCACCAATATTGTCCATTTTTCATCATACATGGATCTTAAACTTCGCTAATATGGCACCTAAATTATCATTGTAGAACGATCATGGGAAAGATACATTAGGTAATTAGATCAACTCAGAGTCAATTTTACTAATAAAGTGAAAAACATAGAATGGAGTCGATGTATACCACTTCATTCATCTATAGTCTTATGTATTGGAGCGGGATTAGCGGGACATATAATCCTCTATAAATGTCGCATTATAATTAGCCTTCTATGACAAACTTGTTACACATACTTCGTTTGATCTCAATGCTAACCATACCATCAAATTGAATCGGATTAAAACAATCTATAGCGTTCGAATATTAAGAGGACCAATCTTATTACAAAAAAATTATGCATCTAATTATTAATCGTTCAACAGCCAATCTTATTATGTAAAGCAAATCTGCCTCCGGTTGACCAAACACAAACTCAAAATGCAATACAGTAATTGTAGACAAACAGAGTAATTCAGATGGTATAATCTAAGAATAATCAACGAATACTATTAAGTCTATAATAACTATTTGTTTGATAATCATATAGTAGTAAAATTGGCCATTTCCGAGATGATGACAAAGGCAAAATGTTTAATAAATCAAGGGCATTGTCAGCATAACTCAAGGATTTTATGAAATATAATTGTGAATTGTCACTGTTATTTGAACATATTTGTCAAATGTCAATGTTATTTGGATAATTTCCCTAGATCTTAGGTCACCTTGTTGGTCTTATCCCGAACCCAAGACTGCACGCACGCACGTACGAGAGCATAGTACGTAAACTACAGCATATTGAAATTAGCTAGACAATTGAAATTTGACGAGAGCCAACAAGTCAGCAAATTGCATAAAAGTTGGTATATACTAAGCAGAAATTGAGATGGAGATTTGGGTTATTTCGAAGGGTATAATGGGGAAAGGACTTTTGTTTTATTTATTTTTTGTTGGGAGAAACATTTGTAATTGTTGATTTATATTTTAACAAATCTTAATAATACTTTCAAAAAAATATGTAATATTTTATATTATTATTTAATTACTAATCATGGTTAAATCTTATCCTAATTGTCAAAAACTAACAATCACCATAGAATCATCGGTTCAATCCTCGTTATAAGATTAGATAGACATGTTTCACTTTCCTACGAACGTACCAAATGAATTGCCGAAGCGGTATAGTGTAAAAGCAATGTAAAGAGCCTTTTACTATTTTATGACTGTAGTCCTGAAACAACTATTACATTCATTATTAGGACATGTTCAATTCAACCAGTAGATTTTTGTATTAAAAACAAATATAACGTGTACAAAATTGGAGGGAGGAAAATAAATCTAAATAAAAATCGTTGAAGTAACACATTAGTAATTACACTTTTGACCATTTTTTTCAAAAATAAAATAAAATAAAATATTAACCATCAATTTTGACTTATCGGTGACCGTCGAACTTCTTTTGGAAGGTCAATATTACAGAAGGAAGGAAAGGTTTTACACCTTTTATTGGGGTAGTCCGTAGTCCAAACGGGCTTCAAGAATCTATACCTTTTTCCTTAATGGGCCAGAGTAAAATGCACTGGGCCTGACAAGTTTAAGCAGGCATGGCCCATTTTCAGGTCCAGTTTTCTTAATCTTTTTATTTTTTATTTTTCAAGGTCAAAACGTGAGGATCACACATTCACACATGCCTCATCAAGCCCTAATCCCCGAAACATCTCCAGACCACGATTAGGAACAAAAATATACTCCCAATTGATGTCGTCTCTAACAAGTCAAATCAATTCTACATCACACAGACTTTGTCCACCCAAAGTCGAAGTACTCTCCATTGTTTCGGAGACAAATAACAATGATCGACCAATGTCAATTGGTTCCGTATACTTATTCTTGTGAATGGAGCAAACAATTTTTGCGAGTGATATGCCCGTAATTCAATATTACGAGGAAATTGTAGTCATGGTGTTGGTGTGAAATGCTCCTAAATTTAAAGCTCCCAAATGTTCATATTTTAACCTAATAACAATCATACTCCCAAAAAGTGTAGAAAAATGCCTCGAGATTTGTCCACATATGACATAACGGTCCATGCCGAACAGCCGAAGCATATGCTCTCCAATTTCACGGGATAATATTGCAGAATGAAGGTAATCATTTTTTGCTCCACTTTCTTGTTTCTTAATTCGTTCTCATTTCTATATCTAATTTACTCCTTGGCATTTGTTTATGATGGTAGTACATACTAGTACACATATAATTGGCACTATATATAGTTTCGACGGATTGATTAATTAAGTAATTACCGAAGGATTAACGTGCCGGTAGGACAATCATTCCGTAATTGTGTACTAATTGTAATTACTGTCATTTCATGACTCATGTCCTTAGAATATATAAAAAAGTATTATTCTGAAAACAATAATTTGTCATCAAACATTGAACAACCAGCCTGATACTATGTTGGTGACTTGGTGCATGTTTAATTTGAAAGTTTGTTTTTTACTGGTTTTTACTCGTTTGTGATTTTTACAGTTTAGGAATTGTGACCTACGTGACTAATTTCTTGAGGAGGAATACCGATTGTTCAAAAGACATTTAAAAGGATAAATGGTCACACTTAATCGTACATTATATTGCGCATATTATTAAATAGTTGGTCGTAGAAGGAGTGAATCGACTGATCTAATAAGTCTTTTGATATGAGTGGTCGTAGAAACCCAAATAACACTACGGAGAGTAAAGAGAAGCTAGTTTCTCCATTGTGGATATATCGAATATCGATTATTCAACTTTGGACAATTAGATTAGCAGAAGCACCATACAATCTTTTCCCCTTACTGTTGTTATGCACACTAGGCAGTACAACACTACAACTCCATGCTCTATATTAATTAAGAACATAAAGTTGATGACTAGTACTTGTAGAAATGTGTAAGAGAAGCTGAGGCAGTGGTTTAAAAGTGGGAAGCAAATCAATAATTACTCTTTGCCAGCAATTATTACTAAACAATTTTACTGTACTTTTTGTTTAGCCTTTGCATAATCTCATCTTCCATTTTCTAATGTGCCAACTCTACTAAATAACAGCATAGTAGTACAATATTATGTTATGTAAATAAGAACAAAAACAAAAACCAATTTGCACCATGTCGTCCTAACAAACTGGCTGGTGGTGGGCTTCTTTCTTTGGTACTCCCTTGTACCATCTCCATCCTTTTTCTTTTACTAATACATAACCCTTTAGTTTAAAATGAATTGGCATTGGAGCATTTGAATAAGAGGATAAGGGCGATGTTAGGACTGAACCTCCATTATTGAAAAATGATGTTGAAATTTTGAACTTTATGATTTAAAGTGTGATCAGGTAATTGACAAATAGATGAGTTAGACTTTGAAGTAAACAAAATCCATAAAAGAACGCGGTTAAGTTTAGTATATGAATGTCGTAATAAGAACACATATGTGAAGAACAAATAGATACATGAAGAAATATCTACTCCTAGATACACCTTTCTCCAAAACAAAAGTTCCGCCAAAAAGTAACCATTTTTAATTGAGAATAATCAAACCTAATCAAAGCTTAAAGGCCCTTTCTATTTTGTAGTAGCAATTTATTAAATTCCGAAAAGTGCCACATAGGTAGACAATGTGAGGAGCACCATTACACTTGGATCACGTGTGTTCCTTTTGCTTCACTTATCCACTTCTTTGCACTATCAAGCAAACAATATTTCCTTCATTTTTCTTCCCCTAATATATTCTTTCATTAACCATAATAATGATTATTTAAAAATACAGCAAAAATACTTTGGCGTCCTCGTGAAATTCTAATGTACAATGCAACGGTTGAATATGTTGTCATTATAACATATATTTTTATCGTTTCTAAGGTACTTATTATGAATCTTGAGTTCGTGTCAACTAATAGAATTGTCGACGGTAAATTTTGATCGATTTGTGACTTATTGTTTTGTAAACACCCAAAACCATCTTACAATAATAGAAATGATAATAAAATTACAATATCAATAACTACAATTATGAACATCATTAATTACAAGCAATATGTGTAGTTCTCCTTGACCGGGGCCTGTGGACCGTGGTAAAAGTAGATTTTAACAAAATTTCACGCTTAAGCACACGTTTGGATAGTTTCTTGGTTACACTTGGCACCCTTGGAGTGGCTCAAAGACTAAATTAAACTGCCCAAAAAGTTAAAAAAAAGTGGGACCCACAGTGAGCTCACTGGATAACGGGCATGGACCCACCTGTGCCAACCGGGTCCGTTATATAAACAAAAGAAACGGGTAGCCGTAATGATCTTGGGCTAGCCCACGCCGGACCATCAGCCGCCACGTACTGTAAAACCCGCCCGCAAGAACATCATTTCCCCGTTTCCGGGGGGCCCATTCTTCCACCATCCGGCGACCCCACCACACTCCACCCATGCCATAAACTATACTGTCCCCTCCCTTGTTTTAGCTCGTTTTTTTACTACGAGTAGTAATATATGTAACTCATAGTACCAAAGCTAAATTTTGATCGTGTAACGTCTAGTGTGCAACGTCTCCGTCGAAAATCGAGTTTTATCTTTGGCAATAGAAACGAATTGTATTATCATGATAGGTTAAGTTAGGATTGTACATGTATCATATCAATAAGTTCAGGTTATCGCACTTTCATATTTATGGATCTTGACTCGGGTAAACGGAACAAGATTTGACATTTTTAAGGGAAGGTTTGGTTACGTTGCACGCGGGTATTAGAATATCCATGAAATTACTCTCGTAAATTGTACGAGTGCATAGGAACATAGAATATCCATGTACTCTCTAGATAGAGGAATTGATCATCTCTTGCGTGTTCACCCCTCTGTTAAAGTCCGCTAAAAACTTGATTGAGCCTAAGCTAAACATTTTGACAAACTTGTGTGCTTGATTGCTCGAGCCATGGCTCAAGCTTGCTTACTTCTCGAAACATTGGCCAAGCTGACCCTTTATATTTTGAGGAGGCCCCACATAGATAGATCATGATGATGCATTCTGGCGAGACGTCATTTTCACAGTGGTATAGAATTCGGGTCGGGTAGTGGACCCGATTATCCAGCCCAGAATGAAAGGAGTGAGAAAAAGACAGAAAAATAAGAATAAAAAAAGCGGACCAACCAACCAGAGATCGCGTGCAACAAATATTTCAAGGCTACAATTCCTACAAAAATCAAGCTCTCTAGATCATTAATGAACAAAACTCCTAAAAGTGCCTTTTTAATTTGTCTGATTATTATGTGTTGGTAGAGTTTAATTAATTAATTAATTGATTAATAAGGAAAAGGCAAAAACCCGTGCAATGCCCTTTTGAGTTTGAGCCGGGTTTCAACGTTACAGGATTAGCCCATGGGCCCACTTTTATCGAGTCGATGGGTGGTCAGCTCTCTTCCACTTCCACGCGCATCATGCGCATCGATCCCCAAGTTCCCCCCCCAATGTGAACTATTACAATTCGATCCAGATCCTTGGTAATTAGACGGTTAACTAATCGTTTTTGTACTGATATAACTGTACAAGTGACGTTATTTAAATGGATGTTAGTTTTTAGGTCTTGTGTTGCGTTGATATGTGATTATATTGGAGTTGTTTTCGAGAGAAAGAGTTTTTACTTTTCCATTTTTCTTAGTATCCCATTTGGATAAAGAAAGAAATTGCGCAACATTGACATTTTTCCTCGTATAGTGATTAGTGATGTTTCTGAACACAAATTGGCATAAAAATAGAGGTACTCTCGTCAACTAAGATATTCTTGCAGCTACATAAACAAAATAGTGTATTACATGAACGTGGATGGACTTCTAGTTTAGGGGTTTTGATATATAAACTTATGGTGTTTTTTTTTTTCTTTAACTGCTTTTGATGGTAACGAAATGATAAAATTACAATTTTAGCTCTATATTGAGATACAAGTTTCTACCCGAAGAGGATAATAATTGTGCATGAGTAGTTTTCATAATTAGAATGTTGGGCATGTGGTTCATGTATTGGTGTAAATAATGTACTAGTTTTAGCTAACCTTACTAGCTAGTAAATAACTGTTACTTTAGGCTATTTTAACACTTAATTACATAGTTTTGAATTTGATGAACAAGAACATATATGCACATACTCCTAGTTAAGTCATATGAGCATCAACAGTTATTGTCTATAAACATCCTTCCTCGGAAAACATCTAAGCCTGCACGAACTTATAATGTCATTACTATACTTCATGCATTGTTAAATTTACTACTTCCTATCTACTTAAATTATTAACGTCTATCCGAACCAAATTAGATATGAACAATCCAAGAAACCGAGCACATTTTCACTTCTTTCATTGTCACATACATACATACATATATGCATACCTAGCATAACTTCTGTTTTGTCACTCAGGCAAATTCTTACATGATTATATTACTAGGCAATTGTGTGTCCGTTCTATTTCAACCCACTATCCTAAAAAAGAGAAACAAAGTCTAATAATAAATTCCACATAAATAAAATTCTGCAGATCACTGCAAATATCATTTCTTGAGAAGAAGCTTAAAGAAGGCTAAAGCAGCTCCCTCCTCATTTCATTACATCATCACATACAACCCTTTTCTTTCTCTCTAGCTTCCCCATAAATTCTTATGATTATAGTACTATGCAAATATGTAAGTCGTTTTCAGTAGCTGGTAAGAGGAATAGAAGAAGAAGAATGCCCTTTATTATTTGCTATTATATCATTCCATCTTTTGCTCTCTCTCAACTCATTCATTTCATTCCCTTAGCTTAATATCTTTTGCTTAATCCTTTCCTTTCCCTCTCCCACACCACCTCCACAATCTACCATTTTTCGCGGTGAATCCGAAATCTTTCCCTGCAATCAATCCCAAGATAAGGAAGAGAGAGAATAAGCCCCCCAAATGATGATGGTGATAATGAGATTGTTGTTTGTTTTCACAATCACATTGGTTTATTAGGGCTTTTTCATTCTTCTGCATTCTTTTATATTTTCCTCTCCTCCTTTTCAGCTTTCCTTTGCTTTGCTTCTTATTTAACCCTCCTTTCTTCTCCCTTTTCCCCACTTCTTCTTCTTCTCCTCTTTCCCCAACCCTTCATTCTTCTTGGGATCTGAAATCTTTCTCTCGAGTTTCGAGTCTCGACCAATAGAGGACTGCGCTGCTGCTCAGTACTTGTTCTTAAGCTCACTTCAATTTCCAAGAAGAGAAAGCCAAAAAGAGACTTGTTTCCTCTTTTGGTCATAGTACTTGTGTCATCTTGTCTCAGCATTTTGTTCGACTCTTTCCCTTCTTTTAGTCGTTACAAAAGGGTTCCATCGAATCGTATTACTCAAGGAAAACCTTAGCTTACTTCAGTTCATCTGATCTTGGAAGTTCTACATATACAGGTAGGTTTGATATGAGAAATAATCTTCATTATCTTGTTTGTTGGAGTAGATCTTATTGATGTGCACTGATTATGGTTATATTACTTCTAGCCGTGTTCATTTGATCCCGTGATGTATAAAACGTTGATTGAATCGTCTCAACCACGAGCATAGACTTTTAGTTGGAACGATGTTTTGGTACGTCCATGTTAACCGATGATGGTCGGAGTGTCTATAAGTATAGTCCAATATATGAGTTTTAGTCATGTTTTTGTTATGTATGAGTTTTGTGGTGTGTTATCATTATGATTATGATGAGTTCGATTATTGTGTTTATTTCCTTCGATGGTGGTGGTTGCTTTTGCTTTAAGGTTGTTAATCATCGAGTGTGATTTCTTCTACTTCTTTTTAATTTCTTTTTTTCATTTTGCTTCCTTAAAATTAAATTGACTTTTTATGAAAGTTATTTTTGTTTGCCCTAAAACATAGTTTCCAGCTTATACTCGATTCTTATCTTATAAGTATATTGTTACACTTTCATCTCTATAAAGTAAGAGTTTAATCAAGACACACGAGCGCTTTATCTACAACTGCTTTCAGTTCTATGATTCATTTTATTTGAAAACATTTCCTTTTCTTATTTTGATTGCTTGATCTAACATTACTTAGCTTGGTTTTCTTAACGTGCTTTTATTTTTCTCGCAATAATAATGAATTATATACGTTAAAACAATATTTGAATTACACATCCATAGGAGATCAAGGTGTGAAAGTTCACAAATGGTCACAAAAATTTCTACTTCAAATGTATTTCAACTGATATTATTCTCAACAAATTAAATACATCTTGAACAATAATCGAACATACCATCATGCGTTCTTATACTTGGTTTCCATTCATAAATTGAACAACTTCTTATTATTAGCTTATTTGCCATCATCTAACACCTACTTTTAGGTGAAACAAACAAATTTGTAGCCTCAAAATTTTCTCGAAATGTTTCTAAATAGAAAGAAAAAAAAAACATTGGAATTGTATTTGAAATTTACATGAATTGAAGAACTACTCTGTAGCTACTTGACTGCATGACGACTTCGTCGTTGCTTTATATTTATAGCTTGGATGAACACTTTTTTTTTTTTTTTCTTTACATCAATTATTATGTAGAAAAGCATTTTTCACGCAGCATGCATGCAAATACTACGGTGATGAGTTTTTGTAGCTAAAATCATTCATTCTGCAGCATGCTTACTTATCATACATTTGACGAAAATTTCTTTGTCTTACTTTTGTTATTATTCATTGATAGTAAGGTCCTAAATATACCTTTAGTTTTCTTTGCTTCTTTTGCATTTTGTTTTTATATTTAATTTGGTATTACTCATAGTTGGTTCTCAAGTCTTCATTGAAATGTAGAAATAATACGGTCAATAATACTATACGTACAATGATAACTCGTGAAGAGCTTGTTTGAGCTATGTTCACTTCTACTTTTGTGTCTCTCTTGATGTTAAGACAATATTCCCTACGAACATGCCTTTGTTCGTAGGTTCTTTCCTAGATCATAATCCAACGTCTCGTGTTCAAATCTCAATTCGTAAACTATAGCATTTTCCTTTGACCTTCTCTCGACCTCTCTCACTTGTTACCTCACCGGCCGTCTCATGGGTTCATTGTTCTAGCGAGAAGATAATAGCTTGATCTTTTTTGGGTAGATTAGAGAGTATCTACCGTTGCAAGGGAGAAGAATATGAGAATTTGAACTCGGAACAAACCAGATAACGTCTAGCTAGTACTCTGGTCCGTAAATCTTACTAGTTGAGCTGACCTTACGATCCAGTGTTGATACCTGTACAAGCAGATAACAAGATAAATAGTATTTGCTGTATGTGGCAGAAAAAGAGTTAGTGGTTAGTGGTTACACACTGTGAGCACAAATTTGTATGGTCTGGTCATTTTAGTAGTTTGTTTCACGACATAACATTCCGGCGTTTTTTCAGCACCATCATCTTGTCTCCCACACTCAAACTCTATGTGAAACAATTCTTTTGACTTGTAAAAAGTTGACATTCTTTCTTGTCTGATCTGTTATTATTTTAGTATCTTGTTTCCACCTGAATGCCGTCGTAGCTTTCCCACCGCAATTCTAATCCCAATTAATTGATGGGCTGCTTCCATATCTTCATTAATTAGGGTAGCATTATGTTGCTCTAGGCTGCTATTACTAGACCAGTAGAATGAAACTTATGTTTGATGTTCTAAGCAAACACATAGTATAATATGACATAAACCAATAACTTTTATGTCAAATGAGAATTGTTTTTCCTTAGTTCGATACATTAGACTTTAAGCACAAATTGATCGTATTACTATTATTGAACCACGCAAATGTATGTGTATTGTAGTAGTCCGTTTTGTGTTCTTCTGTTAGTCCTAGAGTTCTTACTTTGATTATAACAATGCATTATAGTTAAGTATTTTTTTTTTCCGTGGGAAATAATATGCAGGCCATTTATAAAGCCTTAAGAGTGAGAAGATGAACGCATTTTCGGATGTTCCACCGGGCTTTAGGTTCCATCCAACAGATGAAGAACTGGTCGATTACTACCTTCGCAAGAAAGTTGCTGCAAGAAAGATTGATCTTGATGTCATTAAGGACGTTGATCTTTACAAGATTGAACCATGGGATCTTACAGGTATACATTGCACACGTAATTCTCGTTATCCAATATAGACATTTGTCGATCTAGTTTAGATGAAATGTATCGTCACTTTTTGATAGGCATTTTGAGACGACATACTAATTATCAATTAACATGCTTATATTGTCTGGTGGTGTGATTAGAATTATGCAGGATAGGGAGTGAAGAGCAAAATGAATGGTATTTCTTCAGCCACAAAGATAAGAAATATCCAACAGGAACCCGAACCAACCGAGCTACAAAAGCGGGTTTTTGGAAAGCTACTGGAAGAGACAAGGCCATCTACTTGAAGCATTGCTTGATTGGCATGAGAAAGACTTTGGTCTTTTATAAAGGTCGTGCTCCAAATGGTCAGAAATCGGATTGGATCATGCACGAGTACCGCCTTGAAACAAACGAAAATGGAGCTACTCAGGTAAGCGTGTTTCTATTAGAGACCTTTAAAATTACCGTAATTCATCATAGTACAGGCATACACCTTTTTATATGTTTTTGTCGATATTGTATACCTTTAGCATTGTGCGTTTTCTGATATGTACATTTGGACTTCAATTTTATCAGGAAGAAGGATGGGTGGTATGTAGGGTTTTCAAGAAGAGATTGACAACGGTCCGAAAGTTTGAGGACTCCCCATGTTGGTATGATGATCAAGTCTCATTTATGCATGATATGGACTCTCCAAGGAGGATGATTCCTCATCATCCTAATTACCATACACCTAGCAACTTACACCATCACCACCACCACCAACAACAACAACACCACCACAACATGTATCCATGCAAACAAGAGCTTGAGATGCCATACAATATTTCCCACCATGACCCTTTCCTTCAACTCCCTCAATTGGAAAGCCCTAAAATGCCCCAAGGTAGCGCGAGTTGTAGCTCAATGCCTACATATGGATCAAATGCAAATCTACAATCCTCGCCCCAACTGACTCAAGACCAAATCATCAACCAACAACAATTGGATTCAATCTTTGGCAACAATTGTGGTTCTGATCAAATTGTCGATCAAGTTACAGATTGGAGGGTGCTCGATAAGTTTGTTGCTTCTCAACTTAGCAATGAAGAACAAGCTCCTCTTCCACCTCCTAGTAAGGAGTCAACAAATTACTCAAATGCACCTATGTTTCCTATGTCTGAGCATATGAGCATGGTGGTTAGCCCTAATTCCATCAAGCAAGATCTCGGTCCAGGATCGGATTATGCTTCAACATCCAACTCGAGCTGCCAAATTGAAATGTGGAAGTGATACTAATACATGACACTACGATCATCTAATTAACTAATCTGATTATCTAATCATCATATACATTATACATACTGATATAGGCAAAATACAATCAATTGTTACAAGAGAAATCTTGGGCAGGTTCCTTGTACATAATAAGTGGTAATGTTGCAATATTATTGTTACTATTGGGGATATTGGACTAAAGAGGCCAATCCCCCTCGCATTGGTCTTCAGTCTTCACTGTGGATTTAGGATGATATAAGATGCCTATTATTATTATTATTAAAGCATGATAATAGCATCGATCTGTTTAGGAGACTGAATGTCTTTCAAGTATTATTGGGATTTCAGTCTCAACATTATTAATCTATATATCGTTGTACTCAAATTATTGAAACTTAATTTACATTTGATAAGTGGTTTATTGTGTTATTCTTTGTTCATCTCTATTCTTACTCCGTACATCTGAAGTACCCATCTTTTTTTTTTTTTTTTGTGATCGCAACGATGACCTATATGCTTATCGTTTTTGTTCTAGTATTGTCCAACATTACGTTACGCCTTTAGTTATATCTGGTCTAAATAAGTTCAATTCACACATGCAAGTAGGGTAGCTTAGCTAATTCATTACCACAAGCATTCGTTTCACACATACAGTTGCAATCGTGAACTAATTAAAACGAACGAAAGTGACGGTTTATGAGTGAAAAAATAGTGAAAAGATATGATATTGTTAAGATATTATGCCATAACTTCATGGATTTAAATTTGGAAGTCCTAAAATGCATAGAGGAACAAATGGAAATAAATGGAACTCTACCGTTATTTAATACTTGGTTTTTATTACTTGTCTGTAAAACATTATTTCGTATCTATTCTACCGTCGAAATTTCAAAAAAATAAAATAAAATGGAACTCTACAACTAAAATGCATGAAGGAACAAATGGAAACAAATGGAACTCTACAAATGCACAAGTGGTATCTCAATGTCTGCACCGATCAAATGGGACTCTACAATCCTCGACCCAACTTACTCTAGACAAAGATTAAATCATCAACAATTGTGATTTGTGGTTCTCAAATACCGAAAATCCGAATTCCGACTGGCTCATGAGTACACGCGGTCCATTTTATGAAGGTAAAAAACACATCTCAACCTTTCATAGTTTCATAGTTCATAATTGCATGTTTCTCGCCTTGTCAATTAAGTGAGCAACCAAATACAAATGGGTTTATTTTCGAACCTCAAAATCAATACTACATACATTTAGCTTGTTAAGATTAATATATATACTTCTAAGAAGCATGCATTTACATTATCGGTCGATTCATTGTTGAATGCTCTTGTGTTTGAAGAACGTACCTGGTTGGAGAAATACCTTAAATCATAATGTCCGAAGTGCGCACATCAGAATCATGAATCTTCACGTCTTGAAGAACTAAGCCCACGAAATTTTCATCTTATTAATGACAAGTTGAAAATTATATATCTCAGTGCGACAATGCATGAAGAATGAATATAATCTTCATTGGCACGCACAAAGAATTATATGCATTTCCATGTCGATCGTCGAGGATCTATCATGCACCCACAAATTTGATACTTCAATGGAAGTCTAATCTAATGGACCGCTGTTTCTATATCAAAGGCTAAAACTATATATTAGTGAGTGAAAATAATAAATATAATGCAGTGTAAGATTATATAGTGAGAGAGCACAATGATTGTTTACCCTTTTGGAATTAGAGGACCAGTAGTATGGTCTTACTTTGTTTGAAGTCAAGCATCTGATCAATCACTTGCTTTTAAGCAATGTTGCAAAAAAACAAAAATAAAAAACTACTCCGTATAATGATCTTGTGATATACGGAGCATGCAACTTATATTGGCAGCCTGACACAATCATTGAGCGTGCTGAATTTATTAGAGTGTATGCTAAACTAAATAAGAATGGACTTGTACTGCTGCTTCTCTTGAAACCTTTTCGAAATGGGAAACAGAAATAGAAATAGTGTTATAGGACCGGTACATAGTACTCCGTATTCGGTATATCACAAAAGTAGCATATACATTTTTACTTTTATTTTTTGAGAGGAAGAGTAGTTTATATTTGGGTTGTTCTACATCATATATATGATAATGTTACTCAAGTTCAACGTGACAATGTTAGAAGTTTAATAACGATATTGTTGGAAGTATTGTCCGGCATCGTGTTAGTAACGTTACACCTTAAACTATAGAGAGTATCTTGTTCAATTAAGTTACACATGCAGGTAGGCTAGCTTAGCCAATTCGCCATCAGAGTTTCGTTCCCATCTCGTTGTTTTGTGCTTTTCAACATAGCTTCCTTGGGTCACACTCTCTTGTGATATAAGAAATAAATTAAGCTACATGCATATATACAGAGACGTCCTTTGATTTCACGCATACAACTGCAATAGTAAACTAAATAAAATTAAATGATCAAAAGAGGCGTTTTAAGAGTGAATGTGAATCTGTGAATCAGTACGTATGGATAAGGAAGAGACGATGTGATATTTGGGATTTGTATACAAATGTGAAATGTGATACTATATTACTATGTGCTTGGTATTGTGGTTGCTTTTCAGTTTCTCGCACACATGCAATTACAATAGTGAACTCAGAACTAATGTTTTGTATATGTAGATCGAGTTGGGTTACATACCAACCAATTACCTTTAATTAGAAAGCGAATTAGAGTGATATCGATTAGCTAATTAACACAAGAGTATGAATATATAATGTGTCATTTTGGAACAATAGTCCGCGTTTATTTTATCAACTCAAACAAACACGAATGATAATCACTGTTAAGCATCAAAGAAATATGCCGGGAATATAGATAGATAACTAAGATTGATGGTGTTGGAACAAAGGTCATTAAAAAGGGAACACATTGGACCTAGCTAGATTTATGCGCGACTCATTATCATTTTTATGGGTCCGACGATGAGAGAAATATCAGAGTTATATGCTTCAAAGTATGAATTAAGCTAAGGGTGTTGTTTGAAAATTAAGACAAGATGAAATCATTTGATTTTTACCATGTGTAGCAACAAAACCATGTGAATCCCTGCATTATTTTGCTCTTTAAATAACCGTATCAATCTTCTTTTCCTTAATTTGTTCCATCCATCCAACTTTCGGGTAGAAGGCGCAGCCGTCGGAGATTTCGTGTCGTTCTATGGCTGCCGGCCTGCCGGTGTGATGGCTCCACAATAGAGATGGGTGAATTTGGTTGAAAGAGGAGAGCGAAAATGCAATGGTACGGTAATTAAGTGAATTTACTGAGTACAAATATACGATTTCGTACAACTACCATATATATGTCATCGATATACCAAATGAATTGGGTATAATACTACGTCAAATGCACTTGGTATATACCCGAACTACACAAAAATACAATGAATGGGCTGGACTCTAATTTATATGGGCGGTCTAAAGAGTCACATGGCCCAGCCCAACAGTTGATTATTTATATCACTTTCCTTATTTACCCTGCCCACTTTACATTAACGCTCAAAACTCCTCCGACTCTGCAGGTAAGACCATAGAGTCGATTGGGCAATGCGCACAGGCTCGAGGGAGCTGTAACAGTTGATTGTAGAGTTACTTTAACTTAGAATTTCAGTAAGGAGATATGTCATAGATGGTTCCTGAATCTAAGACCGACGTCTATAGAACGCTATTCCACGATATTTTAACATACTCGAGAATAACCAATTTATACTTGTTGCATAATATTCTTCAACAATCCTGATAAGAAAGATCAAGCCTATCACATCAATGCTCCTAGAAAGATAGACAATGCCACATTTTATAATGTTGTCAGAATATATACCCGCTTCTATCAGGCTTATTACCCATTAAAGTCATCAGAATCACCACTCTATCTCTGTTAGACGACATATATACCGCGCTTGCCTCGATGATAATAGGGCTAGTCGAGGAATGCGAGTGATCAATATGTCTTATTATGTGTTTCCCGTTCCCGTTCTCTTTCTCAAAAGATACGAATTGTGTTCTAATTTAACTGTTAATCTTTTTGAAACTAAATCAAATGGTGATAGACCGAAAATTAACTTATTTGTTCCCATTATGTTAGAAAGGCCGTCCTCATAATTATCCAATGTGTACCGCATACAACAAACTTAAATAGCTACTTAATTAACTAGTAGTCTCTTCCTTCACATGGTAAGACTAGACGTCGTTAAAAGCCGTTGCATATTGTTGAATTTATTGAACGTTTTGTTTTAAAATAATGCTTTTAATTAAATTATTTCAAGTTTTGGGTGCGGAATAAAAATATTTGCACGAAATGGGTCCATGTAGGATCGGGAATTCCCCAAACCAAATTTCTTCGTTTTCAGACAAAAGAACCAAAACCGCTACGGCGCTGAGCGGTTATACCCATAACCGCCCAGATTTCTGACGGTTTTGGCGGGTTCTATGATTAGCGAAAATTTCCCAGACTCACCAAAACAGTCCAAAAAAAGGACGGTTTTGAACCAAAACCGTCAGGATTTTGGGCGGTTATGCCAAAACCGTCACGCGCCCTGACGGTTTTGGGTTGTTTTGCGGAAAAAAAAAAGTGCGAAGCTATTCCCAATCCTACGTGGACCCATTTCGTGTAAATATTTTATTTCCACACCCAAAACTTGAAATAATTCAATTAAAAGCATTATTTAAAAAAATCGTTCGAATTTATATGGGTTATACAACAATAGTACAGTTACACCCAGAAATTACACTTCCTCTATAACTAACTTCTAACAAAATTTAGTAATCATATAGTAGTGGTAGGAATTTATGATTGGATCATAATTCAATAAGTAGGATTGATTGTTTGGAAATATCTGCGAGGATATTCCGCGGATACAAGTCCTTAAATTACAAATGTCATAAAATTGTTGACAAAGTTAGCTATTTTGAGCTGAATGACACAACAATAATTTTCTTTTCTTTTAAATTTACAATTGACAAAAACAGTTAACAAGTAAAAAAGGACAGAAAAGGTGTCTGAAACCTGAAAGTGATGAGCTAGCTACTGTACGCAGTACGTATTTGGCTTTGCTGACTTAAATTTAAATCTGCATGCAAAAAGTAGGCGAGTGATTGAGTGGTCAAATCTCAATTAGAAATTTTAGTTGTATAAACATGAGAGTAGATAGCCCAAGACTCCCGGGATATCATAGAGGATATTCAGAAGTGTTGTACCACCTTTGTGATCGTAGTTCTCAAAGATTTGAGTTTTATGTATGTTTATCAGATTTGTATGCTGAAATGATCGATTTATGTTGTAAATGCCGTATAGCTTTTATTAATGAATGAACGATATTTTCCTCTAAAAAAAAAAAAAAAATAGCCCAAAGACTCCCAAGAGAGGGGGAATCGGACCCAGGGTTTCAATAATGTAGGCTCATTGTCCAGGAGTTTATACCAAACTAAAGGAGATGGTACCATCAACGTAAGACTGTGGGATCGGTGTACTATCTCCATTTATATTCAAATGCTTCGAGATTTTACGTAGTTTGCGGATGATATGCGTAACAACTAACAAGTACTCGTACATTATATGCTTGTTTTTATCCACAATTCATTTCAAACTGACCATTTGCATGCAATGGTTTGGAAAATTAGTCGATTGTAAACCGTGGAATTGGAGAGCTATTCTTAGAAATGGTAATATTTTTATATGTTATCGGAATAAGATAATGTACAAAAACGTCATTATTTCAAAATTTTATTGTGACGGAAAGAGATGTAACATTAGCCATTAGACGGTAGAGACAATGATCACTCCCTTGATTAAAAAATACAATTAAAATCACAATTGTGTCAGCTTGTCGTCACTCCACAACAATGTATATATGAGTTAATTAAAACGACTATCACTATTCAATATTCATACAGATGCGTTTTTCAGCAAATGATCGAATTGAATCGATCTAAACTAGTCCATTGAGTTTTTTTTTTTTTTTTTTTAAATTAGATGTATGCTTAAAAGCCGACCGTGTATAATACTACTCCAGCATTCCAATTAAGGCACTAAATATCTAAATTGCTACTAAATTGAATAACTTTAATTAACGAAATTGATCTTTGAACCAGAATGATCGATACTAACTAACCATTGAGTTGAAGAGAGACCGACCTAGCTAAGTTCTAATTGTTGTTGTGTTCTCTCATTTTGTGTATTAGTGTATGTGTATGTAATTGAAATAGTGCTTCTTTCCCCCATTATATACCCTGTGTAGTGAAAGAGAAGACAGAAGAAAAGATTAAAGTAAAATTTGGGAGAAAATATGAACCGCGACAAAGTCCCTATGATAACTGTGAAAGTAACAAGTGAATGACCAAAACTATATGCAAACGTCCCTTTCTTACAACTCTCCCATATCTGCCGCTTAGCCCTACTCAATCCCCCTCTTCTCTTTACCTTATTACTAACTCATAAACTCACAACCCCATAGGCTCATACATACATACATATAGCTTCCTTGGAAACCCCATCCACTGCACACACATACATAGACCTCCATCCATACGCAGATATCTACACCCTCCGTCCCAACTCAAACACCCCATGTAAAAAACGATCCGATATTGGGGAGGGTGTACACACTAATCGGTTAATCAAAATTCCAAAAAAATTGTATGGCGAGTTAGCAAAAACTCTAATCTACTTCACTATATAATTTTTATGGAACTTTGATAAACCGAGTAGTGTGTACCCAGTGGCGGAGCCAGGATTGAAACTTGGACTAGGCCGAAACCTATTTATTCGAGTTGGGGTGGGCCAAATATTACGATTTCCCTAATTTTCACTAGTTTTATAGTATTTTTACGAAAAGTTTCGATTTTTCGGAAACCTGCGGCGGGCCGCGGCCGGGGTAGGCCCCCTTGTCTCCGCCCATGTGTGTACCACCCTTGTCAACACATGGGTATTTTCGGCACGGGGTGTTTGAGCTGGGACGGAGGGAGTATACTTTTTCATACGGAATGACAATAAATCGATATGACGAATTAATCAACACCACACTTTGTAAAAGTCGATACTCGTTTGTAGCAATACCAAACGGATAGATCATTAGATCAGAGATGTACTTGTCTATACACAACACATCCATACATAAGGGCATAAGGCCAAGGGAACCAATTATTTAGGGTAAAAGAGACGGTCCAAATGAGCCAAAAGAGATGAGTCGAACATACATGTTTCTCCACTAATTATAAGACCACCATACCCTAGTTTCATTCTCCCCTTTTTCTACCCACTCACTCACTTCTCTTTCTTTCTTTCTTACACAACTCTCTGCAATAACAACAACCAAAGCTGCTGAAAACCCATCACTTTAAAAACAACAACAAAAAAACAGGATCTGTCAAAACTATCTGATTTTGGGTGTTTGTTAATCTGTCAAATTACCCATCAATCAATCAAGTCTTTGTGTGTCATAGAGAAACAGTAGTGATTAGTCAAAGAAAATTATAAAACACAAAAAGAAAGAGATATCAGATATGTCAAACTCATCTGGGTCATCAACAATCACAACTAACTTGTCATTGGACCATCTCCCACCTTCTGATCAACTCTGTTATGTCCAATGCACTCGTTGCGACACCGTCCTCGCGGTATTTACATTATTATCGATTACTGCCTCCGTTTCTTTTCATCTAGTATAAATTACTCGTATATTATATTCCCTCCACTCGCCTTGCTAATTTCCAATTATTGGTAGTAAAATTTGTTTAAAAAAAAATTATATGATTTTTATAACCCTAATCTTATAATTTAGTACCACATGAAGTTGCAAACTTTTTTTACTAGATTTGGTTCATTTCTTTTCATGTTTATGCACACTTAAACTTAGGGTTTCATGTCAAGTTGTGTTTTTGTTGGATTGAGCAGGTAAGTGTTCCGGCAAGTAGCTTGTTCAAGGCGGTGACGGTCCGATGCGGGCACTGCGGAAGTCTCCTTCCACTGAACCTCCCGGCTCTCCTCCTTCCGACCGCTACGAGCCAACCACCCAACCTGACTCATCATGTTAACCACAACCTCTTCTCACCCGCCACCCCTCGTAGTCCTCTGGTAAATATACTAACAACTTCATAAACACGTAATTACGATTGTTTACGAATGACCCATAATTACGATTGTGAATTTTTAATAGAAATGTGTGCAATATTAATTGTTTAGGGTTTTTGTCTTGATATTTACATGTGATTGTTTGTTATTAGGGGGAGATGACATATCCAGCTCCAAATTTCTCACACAATCATCCAAATGCTGCTTCAAGCTTCATGAATACTCCTCCATCAATCCGTGGCGGCGGCGGCGGGACTAATGAGGTTCCTAAGCCTCCTGCTGCGGCTAATAGACGTGAGTATAATTCAACAACAATAATCTTTTGTTAATTTGTTTTGTTTACCTTGGTTATGCACATATATACACAAAATTTATCCTATATGATTTTCTACTTTGGTAAATAGTATAATAATTTAAGAAAAAAGGGGGTGAAAGTGGTTCTTTAATTTTCCACTTTTTGCAGAAACTTTGTCATTGATTCAGTGTTGTGTTACAGTAATGGCTAATGACTTTGTTTGTCTGTACGTATTGGGGAAGCTTTTAGTAGGGCTTAATTTGTTGAAAATTAAATGCAACTAATTTTTGTTTCAAAGTACTTGTATAGTTGCATATAGCATGTGCTAACATTTATACGCTACCAAAATGTTTATCTTGAAGCTACAAGTACAACTTGTGTTTTCATTTGATTTCCCTTAATTTGTCGAAAATCGGGTTATTTTCGGTCCGAAAATTACACCTTTCATCTACTAGGACTGTAGGAGAAGTAAAACCAGGCACAAAACCATGTAATATTTGTGATGGTCTGATGGATGGATGTGATGGATGTGGGTTTTGTTTGCTGAGGCTTGGTTTTAATGTAAGATGACAAGACAAGAAGGGCATGCCCTATCTTTTTAGGTAATCACCTTAATTTCAAAGCAAGTCCAAAAAACTGGACAAGTAATAAGACAATGTTGTCTTTGTGCTCTTTTTTGCTAGTTGTGTGAGTGTGTGAAAGGGAAATTGTACTCTCAAAATCTCCTAATGTTGTTAGTCTTGTGAAAAGTAGATAAATACAAGGTGAAAGACAAAATAATTTAATGTCATGAACGTGTCTTGTGTTTTAAGCTTCTTGTTTGTAAGTCACATGTTAATCTATGTTGTGTTTTTTCTGATGACTGATTTCGGAGACAGCCCCGGAAAAGAGACAGAGAGTTCCTTCTGCTTACAATCGCTTCATCAAGTGAGTAATAATTATCGTTCTAGTTAAATTGTCACGAGTATGAATTTGTCGATTTTGATAGCTAGCACGAAAACAAGTCGATAATGAGAAACATATAATTGTGGTTTCAGGGAAGAGATCCAACGAATCAAGGCTGGGAATCCTGATATTTCACACAGGGAGGCATTCAGTGCTGCTGCTAAGAATGTAAGAGACTTCAATTTCACTCTACACATTAACATTTGCAATTAATCTTAAGTACCATAGTACTGACAGTTGTCCTAGTATTAACTTACTGATACAGGAATCCTTTCCAATTACAGAACTGTCCAGTTACTATTTTGAGTCAAACAAGTATCAGAAGTAAACTTGTTTTTTACTGAACCTGACCTTCTTTAAGATTACAACAATTGACTAATCATTAAGAAGTTGGGTTTAGCCTTCAGATTTTAATAACTGTCTTTTTATTGCTGAGATCATGAATGAACCAGATAATATAGGAGATTATAATTATTAGCTTAATGATTTATGACAATCTAACCTAGTTCCTAACTTCCTACTTCCTAGTTCATAGTTCAGACTTATACCAGGGCATTAGATAAGAGATTCTTGTTTAAGGAAGACTCTTCTTACATAATACGTACTCCCTCAATTTCTTTAGATTGTTAACGTGCAAAAAGTTAGACAACTATTGAATTGAAGTATTTCCCTCTATCTGCCATGATTCATAAGTGCCATTAAAGTAATAATCTTTGAGTATATTTTGCGCTGTAATTATAGCTAGGTTGTACTAAAAATGAAGCTAAGTATTACAACTCTTTAGTAACGTCACTAGTATAGCATCTTATATCGAAAAATAATAGCACAAGCACATTTGAAATAATGCCTTCTCTTTCATTTACAATTTTTTGGCCTATATACCACTCTCCTCTCGCTCAATTGAATGGATCGGAAGGTACAGTGGCTTAGGTGGATGATGTACCGACATCTAATCGTGAATTTGTTACCGGCTAGAATAAAAAGAACGAAATAATGCCCATTGGGACTGCCCTCCCTTAGCTAGTTAGCTTAGCTTGAACATAACAAGATACGAATTGGGTGTGGAAATAACCGATATCCGGTGCAAATTTTTTTGCATTTCTTCTAAATTACTTACAATAACATAAACATGGGGTACATAATACATGCATTTTAGGGTTTCATGGAGTAGAATGAATTTTTGAGAAAATGGTATGAACAATAATGTGTGTGATGTAATATTATTACAGTGGGCCCACTTTCCACACATACACTTTGGGATGCTGCCGGATCAGACGGTGAAAAGGACAAGCAACATGCGCCCTCATCAACCTCAGGTCGTCTGATAATCTCCTTCATCTCTCAATAATTCTCACCATCCATTTTCACTCCCATTTTAGGGCATAAATATAAATATATGTTGATTTTTCTTAAATTTTTACCATATTATCTTTGTTGATTATGCAGTTTGGATGATCACATAAAGTCACAAGAGATTGCATGCGGCTGGCTGAAATGGAGATTGTGAGCTAACTTACTGTGGGTTCGATCGACTATATATTATATTATGTGCTTATAACTAAGTTTAAGTTAAGGTGTTGATAATTCGTCGTAATAGCGATGTACGTATGCGTAGATTCGTATCAGGTGCATGTTGATCATGTTCACATTATCATGATGGGTGACTGAGTAGGTTCAATCAAAACGCGTTCTTTTGGTATAATGTAACGGCCGGGTGTATTTGCCAACTACTTCTATATAGCCTATTATTAGTCGACTATAACACTCTTGGTAACTTTGCTTGTTATGACGCTTCTTTGTTCATATAGTCAATTTCGAGCTCAGTCGAGGTTGTTAGAATCATGACAGCTAGAGTTTCCTATATGAAATGCTAATCAAGTCTCCAAAACTCGTGTTATATATAAGATAATACGGTAATTAAAACTCCGGTTCCACAAGATGTTTCGAATTTGAGTTATGTGGTTGTGTGGGTGGGGAGGGAGCAAAGACAAAGATACTGGTTTAAATTGGGAAGCCAAGATGACGAGTGAAATGTGTGGAGTACCTGAAGTGTCAAAGTGAAGCTTTTCACAAACAGGGTAGACAGGGAGCATATGTGACATGACCTGTAAAGTTCTATTTTTGCATAAATTTCTGCATTGGATGCCTACCCACTTCCTCCACAAACAACCCTCTCCCTTTCTTTCCTGCATCAATGCTCTTCTTCCCTTACTTTCCCCACCACATTTTCCCTCTTTTTTTCTTTTTTTTTGAAGTCAATCATACATTCGTACAATTATACTACTCTTCTCCCTCTTGGGAAAAAAAAAATAGTAATAAAAATAAAAACTCTGTTTTGGGAAAGTCCAGTTCAACCATGTTGACCTCGATCTAGATATACAAAGTCACGATAAACACGAAAAAAGTTGTTTTTAGAAATACATAGTGCAGCACGATATAAGCATTGCTACGAGTATATGAAGGTTACAACAACATAAATCGTTAAAAGTTGGATTGGTCTAGAGGTCATGTGTCACCCTCCCACAACTTAGAAGGAGACTTTAAATAAGTTGTAACACTACGTAAATTTTGGTTGAGAAGTTCTTTAACATGGGAAAAATGAAAGTAAGAATGTAGGCCCACGTTCACTAACCCAAACCCTTGCGCGCTGTGGTCTATGCAGCACAAGCCCATAACAGGCCCGTGGGGCCCGAAGGCGACCTTGGTTGAAAGTTTCGTGCAAAAAATTGCTGTTTATTTTCGCCTTGTAACCAAAAAAACAAAAAAATTGCTGTTTATATGGACTTTCTCAAGGCTGAACATAAGGTATGAAAGTATACCTTTCTCGGTCTTTTGGCTAAAACCACGAGCATCCGTTTTTCACGTAAGGTACGAATGATTATAATTTACGTTTCAAATCCAAAGGATTCACGACATGAGTGCTTTAAAGATTTTAAAGCAGGGTGAACTTCAACCATTGCTACACCCTACAGGAAAGGGTCTTTCACAATAATACGTGCGTTACGTACGCACAGTTTATAACATGTTGAGAACAATTTGAACTGTATTGACTACTTTGATAAATATATTCATCATTACACTTGGGAAGGAATAAAAAGAATGATTACTCTTCATAAATTAGGCTACAAATTTGGGAGCATCCAGAATATGGAAATGGGATGGGTTAAAAACTAAATAAATGGTAAAATGCGCCGAATAAATGGTGATATCCATATTGACAATTCTAAAGGACTCGAAAACCTACAAACACAGCTCACCAACAATCTATGCTCCCGTATACAAAATGACACAATGCCTCAATGGAACAACAAGCTGGCCGCGCAAATCATCATCAGGGTAAAGATCAGCTGAATAGAGTTGTTTGATGCAGAAGAGATCTTCTCGGGCCTGTAAAAACAAGTTTATAGGGCACACAATGTTAGGATTTTTGTACTTTCGGTTTAAGCAAAGACAAGTATATAGAAGTTGGGAAATGGATTTGAAGATAGGGATGTATAATGCATACTTCTGCAGCTTGCTCAGAGCGCCACAGAAGAGGGCGTTATCAGGTACTGGTAGCTCAGTCTTGGCAGCCAGCTCTGGATTGTTTGCAGTCTCTGGATTGATGACTCTGATATAAGTTTCTTGTCCAAGGTACCAGGAGTCGAGGTTTTCTGTTCTCAAATTCCAAACACCAACGTTGTCAAGTGAAACCAAAATGGCTGTCCATGCACCAGGATAAACCTACAGCACAAAGAGTGTTTATAGCCTTGTTAGTTGATAGGTAAAAAAAAAGTTGAAAGTCTCATGTTTGCAGCCATCTCACAACACCAGATACGTGTTCATCACACACTTCTTAAAGCAGAAGTGCAAGACGTCTAGAAATTAACCAATTTATCAACTTTTAAATGACTAATACGGAGTATGATGCAATGATGCTTTTATACCTGTGCTGTAGTTCGAGCAATTCCATCCCATTTGTTATATGTTCCTCTACTGGCATTGGTCCACTCACCAAAGTCCATTCTGCAATGATGTGAATGAGAAACATTGTTAAATGTGACTGATCCACCAACCAGTATTGAATACATGACTAGGACGAACAAAAGAAGATCCTCACCCGACAACAAAAAAGTTGTATCCATCAAGGTGATATGTATGCACTTTGGTCTCGTTGTTTTGCAGAATAATCTCAATGAATCCTCTGTAAGTGCCATTAATAATTGATGTTTTCATCTGGGGAGCTCCGGTTAGGGGTTGATGGGGAAAATCAAGCTTGTATATTCCCTTCACTTTGTGCTTATCAGCAAGCCTAATTGGTGTGGTAGGATTGACGAATGAAACCCCATTAAGAGTGGTGCGTTTCTTTCCATTGATTTTCACCGATGCCTTGTTTTCAATGACAAAGACATCAGTCACATTGATGCCACCATATTTGAAGGATCCCTGTGGGTTAGGACGGGCACCACTAGCAGTAACATTCCACCTACACAAGCCATCAGTTCACTTCACAATTAGCATGACATTTTCCATCAGAAACAGAAGTTCCGTCAAACTGATTGTATGAGTATATAGTGCAGGACGAAAAAGAGGAAGTGGGAGCAAAAGAAAGGTCCCAAAACTGGAAAGATCATTCAAGACAAGCTCCAAAGCAAATTAGAATACAGGAGATTCTCTAATAATTGCTTCAATACTTTATCACGATTCAAACTTGCAGTAGCATAACACGATTATGAACTTTCTAGTTTCTAAAACCCCATTATTGGTAAAAGTAGTAATTTATTCCCTCCAATATCAATATGAGAAGTATCTAATAGTCTAGAATTCTAGATAAACAGCATTCAATCGATTGCACTATTGATCATTCCCATCTCAGCACCACGACAAACACTCTAACCACTAAGATGACTACACAGGGTGACGAGATCGTAAAAAAACTACATAGAAAGCATTCTATTATAAAAGGATCATTGCTTCAGTGACGATTTTAACCCAACAAAGACAAAGTAGAGCTGCCATTATAAGATTACCAGCATGATGCGGTGTGCTCACATTTTTCTTACTCATGTTCACTAACTTCTTAATGGTACCCTAAAAAAAAAAACATATCGTGGTGAATTTCAAAGTGCATCACATTTCAGAGGAAATTCTGAGCAAAAGCTGGTTCAGTAGTCCTAATTACTTGCACAGAGAGTTCAAGGTGGGTCGCAATATACAAACCTGATTGATCTTGCTTGGTTCATGGAGAACGTCTTGTCAAACTGATCTTGTGGGGGGTCTGGAAGGGGGCCATGAGCCTTTCCTTTGGAGTTGGAATAGCTCAACACTCCAACACCAGTGACCCTCTGCCAGGTTGTTTCATTGACAAATCGAGAACTTGCCACTATGTAGTAATCAGAGCTGGCATTCTGATCTGTGGTCAACAAAAATGAGTATGACTGCCCAACATGAATGTCCATGCTCGTGTAGTTTTGTTGCACCGTGTGTGATCCCTCAACTTCTGCCAACAGAAGGTTGTGGCTCTGGATTCTGAAGTTCAAGCTAGTTGAGATTCCAACATTGTGTACACGCAAGCGGTATGTTCTCCCTGGAAAACATTTAAAACATTTTCATTCAAAGTTGAGCCGACACATGAAAACACAAGGGCTTGGCCTAACACAGTAACTCTGAACTGTTATTCGACCAAGATAATAATTTTACAAGCCAGGTAATTTCCCTGGCAAGTAGTAACTACAAACTAGTTCTTCCTGCAATATGACTTTCATGTAACTTATTAATACGAAATAAAACTCCGTGCAACCATCAAATATCCCTGGTAGCTTAGATCATTTACCAGGCTTTCAAGTTCCAATCTCAAGTTTCACAACTGAATCATCAATCCAATCCTTTTTGCCAACATATTGCAATCTTTTGTATTATCCATAGTGCTAGTAGACTTTAAATGACAGCAAAAACTTTGAACATTCAAAATTGCCCTGACATATGAAAAACCTGTTGGTCTAATACAGGAGTCTGAACTGTTACTCTAACAAGAAAATAAGTTTGCAAGTCTGATCATTTCCTCGGCAAACTGCCAGCATTTTACAATACGAGTTTTGCAGCCAAACTCATATTCAGCACAATAATCAAGTACTCATATATCAATGGTAGTTTAATTCATTTAACAGGTTTTCAAGTTTCACAACTGGGTCCTCATCCAAAGCCTTTTGATTATTACAAATGCATTCTTTTGTATCATACATGACTGCATAAACTTCATTTTGAGAGCACAATAGCAAGGACAACAGAAAAATTCGAAGTTTTTTATGGTAACGTGTTCAATAAACCATGTAGTTCATGAAATAAGCTATACAAATATACAATAATCATTGCCTTAAGTCAACATAGGATTCAAGTCACTCAACCAAAATGTACATACAATGCAGCACATGGCTTATAACTAATCATTGCTCAGCAAAATGCAACATGTCGACCAATTCGACAATTCCTAAACTTAGACAAAACATTTGTACCACATCGATCTACCTAATATGTTTGGCATACACATTGCAAACTTAAATTTAGTTAGCAAAACAAAAATCTAACCTGGGTGGACATTAATAGTCTCATAATCAATGCCATCAGGGACAAGTGAGTCATTATATCTGTAAGGCCCTTTTCCATTGATAAGGACACCATCTGGCATCCCTAGAGCTTTCCCTCCATTGAGGGTCTTCCTCAAATCCTGAAAAAACCCGAAAACCCGGCCCAACAATTACTAACCAATTACAGTATTGAGGGCAGCCACACACCTCATATTCAGAAAAGCCGAAACCCGGCCCAAAGTAAAGATTTTTGTTACTACTAACTAACCGTGTGGTTGCGGGTGTACCAATCTCCAATGACAATGATAATGTCATCAGCAGGGGTAGCAAAGGGAAGCGGAATAATCGAGCGAGGGTTAACAATAAAAGCACCAAATCCACCAGAAGCTCTTTGAAAATTGGTAGAAGGGAAGTAAAAGAAACTTCCAATTTGATCCTTCACTTGAAATTGATAAGTCCAATTCCACTTTGGGGGAATTGGGCAATTTGTTCCTAGCACTCCATCTTGCCATGAACTTCTCCTCTGGAAAATTCCTGCCCTGTAATCCAATTCCCCCCAAAATAGAAACCAATTTTTTTTATTCAACACAACAAATTTCCAAAAATAGAAAGTATTGTAATAATCAAAAAAATTAAAAATGGAATAATGGAGATGTTTTCTTACCATGTCATTAGGAAGTTTTCATCAAGCTTGTTGTGCACATTGACAACAAGGTTTTCATTGGTAGTGACATTGATAGGAGGTCCAGGAAACTTGCCATTAACAGCAATAACCTACAACATCAACATGCAAAAAAAGGGCAGTCCAAATTAACATTATTAAAGTTCAAAACTTTAACTCAAACTCTCCATATATAACAAACAACACTAAAACATGAAAAAGATTGCAACTTTTGTATATTACAAGCATACAAACTCACTCTAGTGACCTATATTAAAAGCCCATTTTGTAGATCTAGAGGAAAGACTACAACTTTATTCAAATTTTGAGTAAAACACATCACTCAAATAGCAAAAATTGAGCAATACCCACATTAGGAAATTATTTAAATTAATTTTTTTTGAGGAATACCCATTATTCAAAATTAAATTCAAACAATGCCCACTAAATAAAATTAGCTAAAATTTAACTGAATTAATTTATTTTTTTCAAAAAAGACACTACTCAAAATCAAAATGTGAGCAATACCCACATAATAAAATGAGGTAAAGATGAAATTTTGAGGAATACCCATTACTAAAAATCAAATTTAATCAATACCCGTGAAGCTGAAATGGGTAAAAACAGGTAAAAAATGAGAGATCTGAAGTAAAAAATGTTGTTACCTGCTGAGGGATACCAAGAGGAGAAGCAGTAATGTAGGAAACTTCAAAGTCAAGATAAGAGAAGGGATCAGCAGCAGAAGATAAGCTCACCAACAATAGTGAAGTGTGTAAGGCTAACAACACTAAAATGTTAGTGGAAGCTGCCATGGTTTGTGTTTTATCTTCAAGAAGAAGCTGTTGTGTGTTTTTTGTGTGTTCTTTGAAGATTAGAATTGAGGTTTAAGCCAATGTTGTAATTTAGCTAAGAATGTTTACATTATCAACTTGGAAAAGGGGGAAAAGCAGGGAGGCCAGAGTGTGAAGGAGAGAGAAATTCAGAATGATACAGACAAGAAGAGAGAGAGAGACTGTAATTTGAGCTGGTTTTTATGGGAGGGGTCTCTTCTTTTGCCAGATTAAATTATTTCATTTTTGACTGATTAATTTAATTGATTTTTCTTGTATTAATTAATCGTAATAGTTTATGATTGATACGGTGAAGTATACTATTATCAGCTATAATTCGAATGTTATTATAGTATTAGTGAGTTGAAATAGCTTAGTCATATACTCTGTAGGTCACACAAGCTCCTGGATTATATTCCTTTTCAGGTAAAGTGTATGTAAACAAAACTATTGTCAAAGGTAACAAAGAAATGTAGAGTCTAAAATGTATGTTAATTTAAACAACAAATATTTATACATCTTAATACAATATCGAACGTAGGTTTTGATTCTGGCTATTGATCTGAATTATAAAGCTCAATCTATGTGAAACTAAGAGTCAATCATACACGAAAACTCTAACTCGAGTCATAGGGATATCCTTACAATAAAGCGCTAGTGAAACATTTGTTGTCTACTAGATAGACTTCTAGGTTGAGGGAAGTGAGAATCGAACCTCCAACCTCTTAACTGAACAGATTCTCACTTGACAAACGATAATCCCAGCTCAAAATTAACGAATCATGCATTTTTACGCAAAATCAATACTACTACTCGCGTGAAAGCTCCTATAGACCTATACAGTCTACAATATTGTAATTTGTAGCTTATGTGTAGTATGTATTATCCAAGTGAAAAGGTAATCAAAGACATTAGACAAAGAAAAAGAATGTACTCATATTATATAAGCCAAAACTCAAGAACATCATTATTTAAAAAAAAAAAAGGAAAAAAAGAAAAGAAAAAGAGGAGTGAGATTATTATGGTTAGTTCTTAGTTGGATGGTTATTGGTTAGAGGGAAGCTTTTGTCGGTAATGATAATAGGCAATCTTTGATGAGAGAGAATGAGAGAGCAATACAAACAATTGCATTTGACAGCCAATTGACAGGTCACAAATTACGGGTTAAAGTTTACACGCTCACCCCTTTTGCTCATTTGACCGTTGCTTCCCGGCAAAAGCGACTCTTTTTTTAATCGCATAATCATTTGCGCTATGTTCATGTGCTTTGCGTCCTCACCTTCTTACCGTGCTCCATCATGATGCCTTGATCATCCTTCATCTTTTTGGCTTATCCTTCAAAGTTCATAGTAAAGTTTTGGTGTAAAAGCTGCATTCTGTGTGTAGAAAACAACTGTATTAACTGCCCTCTTTGACAATTTGGAGTAGTTAAGTAACAGCAATAAAGTTGACAAGAATCCAAGGCCACCACATTGTAATAGTAACATTTTTAGACTACTGGAGATTTTATATTCCACTATAAATTTTATCAATTTAAACCATATTGTACTCTAGCATACGGTGTATACTATACATGGAACTTTTTCGATATTATCGTCATTGTTGAATACAAGCATTTATGTGTCTCCATTAACATGTACAATTTTTAATATATGTATGTATAGAATTGATGTCGTCTTTAAATACATTTGAAATCCGAATTAAACGTCAGCAATTCGAAAGAACAGATGAGTAGGGATAGGTAGAGGGGGTACCAATTGAGTTGGACCATTGGACAGTGGTCAAGCAGCATGAGAGGAGGTAGTTTTGGTGGGCAAAATTAGATGGCACAACCGAAGGAAGAATGAGCGGAGACGCGGCGGAGGCATGTGAATATGTGAATAATAAATCATCACGTGGTGACAACTTGGGACATTTGGCAATTTTTCCGTCCTTCCTCTTATCTCACTATCTTGCTCTTTGGTTCATGTATACAGAATGCCTATTATTGCCCAAGTCCCCACCATTTTCAAAATTATTATTGACAACAATCTTAGCTCTTGTTTGCTGTTTATTATTCACACAATTACTACTAATTTGGCTCAAAGGTCTTGATTCCATACATGTCGGCTCCATAAGGGACCAATAGTGATTTGATATTCGAAGATTGCGGAAATATGGAAGAACATACGATTTATTTAATTTCTATATTGTAAATATTTTTAGGACGAGTCTCGAATTGAAATTCACGAAATATTTTGTCGTCTAAAATTATTGTTGAAATATGATCAAGGTTGTGGGTGCAACATCAAGTAACTAGCTAGGTGTGCCACTAATTGACTTGTGTCAACATTTTGGCTTTTTCAAATTCTCTCACTAATTTGTTTTGATTCTACCCCTTTTTCCTTGATAATTCCATTCAGCATTACAATCATTTTTAAACATAATTTACCAAGTAATCAACTAATTCGACCTGGGATCCTTTTTATCCTAAATATTCACCCCTTTTTTGGGTTAGGCTGGTTGGATCCTCTTATGCAGTACATGAAAAATGCGAGTCCGACGAGTTTTTAATAATTTAAACTCGTATTGGTAGGATCCAAAAGAAAAGCCTTATATTTTAGAGAGGGACAAGAAATCTGGCATTAATGGTGTTGATAGTCCCGCAAAACATAGTTGTAAACTCATAATTAAAGGTCTCAATCGCGAAGCAAACTCGGGTTGTTAACCAGCCCTACTAAACCAAGTTGTCGCCTCAACGGTGCCGATAACTGTCGAATGCTTTTTTCTTCTATTGTTTTCTTGGATCTTTTAAGCTAATCAAGTATGTTTTAACTGATCTTTTAAGCTAAACAAGTAGCGTAGTCAAGTCTGTTTAACTGATCTTTTAAGCTAATCGTAAAGTAGTGCTGCAAAAGGTTAAGTTGTGTTTATAATTCTAATAGAAATGTTCTCCTATAAAGCCTTCAAATTTAAAATGTTAAAGAAATTTTAAGTCACAAACAAATTCAGAATATGTTAAAGTTAAAATTAAGATAAGAAAAGTGCGTTGGATACGTTCTACCACTATAGAACTCCACCGCCGACAAACTACACTATTCCTAATTTTTAGAATTCTTAACACTATTTAGGCTTTAGCTATGTTAGTAATTTGGAAGTTTGAACTCTGAGAAGGAGCTCTGAAAGCCAATGCATCATCAAATTCTCCCAAGCCAACACTCTCATAATAGGCCAATTTACGGTCACCCGAAATTAGATTTCCCACATTGAATGTAGCACATCAAACTTAGGAGAAAGTCGTAAAATCGTAAATATATTACCCCTTATTACGTTGCCATTTCACATAGGCCGGAGCCTTTGAGGTACAATGTAAAACTGATATGCTTCTTTACGAGCAAATTCTGTAACTTAAACTAGTTGTAGAAAGTATTGAGCAAAACTGCGAGGAACTTCAAATGGTTGTAAAATTTTTAAGTACTAGGAAACATCTAAGCCAGAAACAAACCAAGAACTTCATTTTCGGAACATGGAATTCGAAATCTCATTTCAATGCACAGAGTAATCAGATCAACAAAATTATGACAGCCGTGAGGAATGAACTTCAGAACTTGGAAGTTCATTTCTTCAAACTAATATATAAAGAACACGAAAAAATTTATAAAACTGCAAAAGGGATGGAGCAATGGTGGGAGATCGACACCGTATTGTTACCCCCACACCCCTCAACGAATGCATACAACGTGATCATTACGAAACTCAGGACAGACCAGTCCTGAACTTCATGCAACCATGTCTGGTCGCTTATTTGTCGTGGTCTCGACACGAATGAATGGTGAATGAATCAATGTAATGAATGAATGAATGGTATGATATGGCATGGCATGACAATGAGTGACAGACTGACGGACTCACTCTCGACTCTCGACTCTCGAGTCCACTCCACTCCCATTGCTCATCCTCTTCAATGCAATGCAATGCAATATGAATTGCAAACTTTCTCTCTCTCTCTTTTTCTTCTATATCCTCCTTTCTCCTATAGACCTATATATGCATATATACAAAGATGACAAACAGAAAAAACTTGTTTTGTTAGCGTATGTTCAGAAGAAGGGGCGGCCAATCATGAAGAATAATATGGAAAACATCAGCATCAGATGAAGCCAAATGGAGTAGCAGAGCGTACGTGCAGAACTCATTTGCCAGGTCTTGATGGACGCAGTCACACTGGCTGTTGTTGCATTGTTGAACAAGTACAACTTTGCGTCTTTGTAGATCGCCTTTGTTGGGTAGACACGAGATGTGATGCATGTTCTACCGCCTTGGGCAAAGGCTTCTACTATTGAATGATCCACCTGTTTCAAAGACAAGGATTTAAGGTATTGGTTTTATAACTTCTTCAATTATTAGGTGAAGTACATAATTTGGAGGGTAACAGGAGATTTTGAATGCTTACCAGGATTCTCATAGATAATTTTTCGCCTTTGAGAACTGGAACTGTGCTACCGAAAATCTCTCTGACGACATCAGGTGCTACAGACGACCTGCATTATCAGCAGAAAGAAACAAAGAGAGAACATCTTGTTAAATAATGCCCTTACAATGTGAAGTGTCTAAGGAAAAGCCGAACAAAGAGGATACTGACCTAGATAAATCAGAGCAGAAGAAAGTTTTGAGGCTGCCACCAGGGGTCTTGATTATATAGAAATAGACAGGAGTCTGCTCGGAGAGGTCATCATCAGCAAGGAGCAAAAGCCCGAATGGTCCAAGAGCACCCCTTTGAGCAGATCCCCTACTTTTAGGGCAGCTATACTGCTCGTTTGAAACAGGCAAACTTTCAATTGCCTCTTTTTCAATGTTGAACTCTGCGGTTATGTCCATCTGTGGTATAGTCATAGCATGAAAGTAAATGTCAGTTTGCAATGTCTGATATTTAATACTATGATCAGGCGAATGAACTGAGTACAGACCTCTGTTGCAGCACTAACTTCCAAGGGCACGACAGATCCAGGAGAAACAACAATTTTGTCGAAATCCTTCCTGTCGCTTCTCAAAGTCTCTACTTCCTCCACTGGCCATAGAAGTAAGTTGCTTCCAGTTTTCTGATCATACACTACAGTTCTCGGAATGGCCTGTATTCACAGTTGTGTTAGAAAAAAAATCAAGTAAGAAATCTAATTTTATCCAAACTAGCATCGACTAACTTGACATCTGTGATCAATAAAATCAATGGAAAACTATAATCCGAAAAAACTGCAGTAGTACCTGAAGAGCCGACCATCCTTTCCTAACATCAGCAACTTCACTGTCACTTTCAGGCATCCAACCCCACAGGATCCTCCTTTTGCTCTCTTGGTCATAAAATGTCTTGGAAGCGTAGAACTTGCCACCCCAATCATACCTTAGTCCGATTCCAACATCAATTGAAGGATTATCGGGCACCCATGTGACATTAGCTTCATCATATGTTCCTAATGCATAATAATCCTGCCTATCATCATCCATGCTTGCCTTAAGTACATGCTTAACTAGAGGACCTTTGACTGATGTATCAAGTCCATTGGTGTCGGAAACAGACACCGGATAGAAATCCACACACTCCCACATACCAGTGCGTGGGACAGCATGTAGAATCTTGTCTGAGAGCTTAAAGTTCTTAAAGTCAGTTGTATCATACACAAGGGCAATGCCAGTCTTATTGATCTTAGACCCAATTGTGATCCTCCATTTACCTTCTGATGTCAACCAGGCAGTTGTAGGGTCACGGAAGTCCAATTTGTCGATGCCTGGGGGTGGTACGAGCACAGGGTTCCCAGGATACTTGACCCATTCGCGAAGAAGAGGGTCAGATAAGTCAGCAGGGTAAGCAAGGTTTTGGACCTGGACTGACTCATTGGTTGATCCAGTGTAGAGCATCATTATCTGACCATCTGCTAAGATGGTTGCTGATCCAGTCCACACACCATTGAAGTCATACCACTGATCAGCAACCATGGCTAAGGGAAGATGCTCCCAGTTGATCAAGTCCTTAGACACGGCATGACCCCATACTATGTTCCCCCATACTGCGCCTTCAGGGTTGTACTGGTAGAAGAAGTGGTACCAACCATTGTAGTATAATGGACCTGTTTCATTGATTTTACTACCTAGTTAATAAAAATGCACTGTACTGTTTCTTTTCCGACATAAGCCGAGCTACTAATCTACTTTGAACAAATAGACATCAGTAGCCACTAAGGTTCTTTTGCATACAATGTTAAGTAAGATCCTATAATCCACACAAACATATGTTAATCTGATGACCATGACAAATAAAACAGGATTTGTAAGCTTTTATTTTCTCTTGGGCAGATCATAGGGCATACACAATTTTTGCAAGGAATGCTAAGACAAATTATGAGCACTATATGAAGGATCAATGCATAATAAATCAGTTCGTTTTCTTAAGCAAAAATGTAGCTTAAAAACAACAGCAAATCTTAGAAAGAAAGCAAGAAGATTACCATTTGGATCTGAAGTAAAACAATGCAGCAACAACAGTTGGACCAACCACGATCACGACCGCAGCAAATTACCCAAAAAGAAGGAAAAAAACATTAGTTTTATGATGCGTAAATAAAAGTATTATTATTGATCATACAATACCATAATGCAGACACATAAATAACCTGTACTTTTGTCTTTTAACATCACATTTTTTCTCTTTTTAATAAAGTGATAAAGTCAACATTGAGATCTAACTCGAAAAGTCCTCCCAACTTCATATAACTTAATTTGTTCACCTGTATCCAGTCTGTTACCTTATTACAGAAATTAATTTTCTTTCATTCATTCAGCTCATTTTCGTACCTAAACTTACAAATTACAAACTTAACGATACTCAATCTCACTACCACCCTTATTCGACGAGATTTTCAAATCACAGGAGCTTAACAAAAAGGAGCAAAAGGAAAAAAAGAAGAAAATTACCATTCATCCAATTCTTCTTAGGTTGGAAATGAAAAGCAGTCCTCTGCCAACCTAACTGAAGATCATTCCAATCAAAGACGGGCAATCTAAGCCCACGAAGAGGCAAATCATTAGCCTTTTCGGACACACCATGAGCCTTACCGCGAGTAACCTTAAACAACACATCTTTTGACCCTGGTGCAGTATCTACACTAGCCAAGTTCTCTGGAGCAGGCCTTAACAAGCTCAAATCATCTTGTTTTTCGGGTTTAACATGTCCTACATTCGGAACATTAGACTTATTGGTGTAATCCAACACACACATGATCAATGCCAATATCATGAGCCCGGACAGGATGGCTAGCCCTGCTTTCCATGACCGCCTCGTCCTCCTACCCTCCTGAGCTAGCCCATGAGGCTCATTGCCCGGGGATAGCGGCGCGTAGGAGTATGGAAGGCTGGAGTTTGATGACTCAACCATGATAATTTTTTTGAATTTCTTTATGTTTTTGCTAATGGTTTGGAAAAATGTACATAGGGAAAAAAATGGAGGCAAATAATTTGCCAAAGAAGCTAAAAGTAATGAGAGGAGAAGAGGAAAAAGTTGATGTCTTTATATTTATAGGGTGTGTGTTATATGTGAGAATCACATGAAATTACCAAAAAAGATTGGTTTCCCGCTTGATAAGAAAAAAAAGAAATAAAGACAATTGATCTGAAAAAATGATTAAAGAAAGTTGAAATGTAGACCAACGAAATCTAGATTCTCTAATAATATGCCTAAATAATGTGTGCATGAATATTTGGAATATTCAAAGAACTGACAAAATTTGTGCAAGAACAACTGTTAAAACTTCTAAATCTAAGAAATAATTTACTCCATATGATTGTACATCAAACAAATTCGGAGAAATCATGGCTTACACATTGTGTATCTCTTTTACACATACACAGCCAATACAATTCAAACATGTGGCAATTTT